>BQKN01028731.1:0-11584 GCA_022839385.1 Asparagus kiusianus
ATGAGAGTCGATAAGTTAGAAGTGTTGCGATCGGAGCAACTTTGAGGGAGATGGAGTTTAAACTCTGTAGCAATGAAACCCCTCATGGGTTTATTGGAAAAATTTAATGAAAAATGTGCAAGAGTCTTAAACTTAGACCGCACATTTTCCGAAAATTTAGATTCTAGAACCAAGGGTACCCCCTGCGTTCATGTCTTTGGGTGGGGTTGCGTATTTTTGGAAGAACGCACCTTAGATCATTGCGTTTGGCTCTGGCTCTTTTGTCTTATGGACGCAGGGTCTTATCCCGCGTCTTGTCAAAAGCCCAAGCGGCTATAATGATGACGAAGAGGCCCATCAGGGGTGAAGTCTTGGAACTCTACACCATAATTAATTACTTATAAATAGGGCTGATTAGTCATGTCAAACGCCTCAACGTTTAAACTCCCTTCTTGAACTCAGAAACGAGTTTCTTCTCGTTAATTCTTCCACGATTTGATTTCATCCTCTGGCCATGGCTCCCAAGAGATCTTACGAACAGATGGCGGACATTCTCCCGCCGTCGAAGGGCGCTTCTGGGTCCGCCTCCGGACCGTCGTCGACGCCTCCGGTGTCTGGTCCTCGAGGTAATCCTCGTTTTCTTCTTTGTTTAAGCATTCTTTTTGATAAGTGTTCTTGAAATTCCCTGACTGGACTTTGGTTGATGATGACGAATAAGATTCGTCTCTTCGATCTTGAAAAGAACTTGTATGTCTCTTTGATTTTGGATGATAAAAGAAGTTCTTGTGTCCATTGTTGTAAAGAAAAATCGAACCCTTACTGTTGAACACACGGAGAAGTTCCTATGTTTATTGATAAGAACTGTTCGTTTTCTTACTTTTAGATTCAAAACCATGTTCCTATGTTCTCTGATCTTGAACATGGAATAGAATTTTCGCGTTCCTTGATAAGATGAAGAGTTGATCCCTTGATCTTGAACGTAAAACAGAACTTTTCGTGTTTGATGATAAGACAAAGGGTTGGTCCCTTAATCTTGGACGCAAGAATAAGTCTAACGCAGGTCTAGATTCCTTGCGTTCAAATTGACTTTGACGCAGGTCTGAACTCCTGCGTTTAAATTCAGTTGCCAAGAGATTTACTGAATTTATGTTTGCTTTGTTGCAAGGTGGTGCTCCTGCTGCTGAACCCATTATCATTTCTGACGATGAAGGAGAAGAATTATTCCAAGAGGATGCTCCTATTATTCCACCCATCTCTGTGATTTTCCCGCACGAGGACTTTGAGCGGGTGACTGATAAGAGTGTTCGTCTGTCGCCCACTTGTGCTCTTTACCTCTCTAGGCGTTTAGAAAATCTGGTGAGGCACGCCTTCTCCATTGTGATGCACAGGTGGGGCTCCTTCCTTGAATTTCGAGCGCCTATAGTGGAAGGATTGAGGGCTCTTGCGGAAGTCAACCCCCTCTACGCTAAACGTTTAGACGAGACGATATACCGATACTCGGGGGCCGCTCGTTATCTAGAGGAGTTGCAGCACACAGACTTAGAGTCTAAAATCCAATGGGCCATCACCGACGCTAGGCTGAAGGAGGCAATTGTTGCTAGGGTCCGAGCTTTGGATATTTCAGAGAAGAAGGCTCGCATTTGGAACTTGTAGAAGCAACGTCGCCAAGCCGAGGCCAGGCTGAATGCAGGGGAAATAACTCAGGAAGAGTTCATCCTTGGGGATGCCACTTTCGCATCAAAAGTTCAGGCTGAGAAAGAGGTTGTTGAAGTGCTAAAACAGGAGGCCTCTGCTGCTGCTGCGGTTTCTGATGCTGAATTTCATAAAAGAGTTAGAGAAGAGGTGCTGGCGAAGCACGAAAAATCCATATCGAATACAGAAGCTCATCTTATGAGCTTCTCTTTACTTTAAACCCCAGCCACTCCTATCTTTTTGTGTTTTTGATTTTGTAATAACTCTATGTTATTTCTTCAAACACTTATTATCTGCATGATATGAGCTGTTGCTGCTTTTCTTGCATTT
Source organism: Asparagus kiusianus (assembly GCA_022839385.1). Lineage (NCBI taxonomy): Eukaryota > Viridiplantae > Streptophyta > Magnoliopsida > Asparagales > Asparagaceae > Asparagus > Asparagus kiusianus. The sequence goes on from BQKN01028731.1 coordinate 2,002, forward strand.
TCTGTGTTTGTCTGGGATGCTGCAGTCTTCGTTATGATGTTGAAATTTCTGAAAATTATCCCCTCGCGTTTGAACAATTTGAACGCAAGCTTATCGAGGACGTCTGGCTTTGTATTTGCATTCGAACAGGTTCGAACGCAACTTCAAGACTTGGGTTATAGTCATAAGTCTGGTCTTTTAGAAAAAAAACTTGGATGCCTTCTAGTTTGTAGAGTATCTTCTGGAAGTTAAAATGATCATGTTGTGCGTTCGCTGGTGCGAACGCAGCGCTAGGTCCTGCAGCTGTGGGACTTGAAACGCAGCTGTAGACCTGTTTTTTGAACGCAACCGTAGGACTTGCGCTCAGGAGGGCTGAACGCAGTCAGGTCCTGCAGTTGTGGGACTTGAAACGCAGCTGTAGACTTGTTTTGAACGCAGCCATAGGACTTGCGTTCAGGAGGGCTGAACGCAGTCAGGTCCTGCAGTTGTGGGACTTGAAACGCAGCTGTAGACTTGTTTTGAACGCAGCCATAGGACTTGCGTTCAGGAGGGCTGAACACAATCAAAATTGAGACTTTTTCACCAAACAGATTATGCTGATAGCTATCTGGAAGACTTTGGAAAATTCTTTTATTATAATGATCTTTAAATCGTCAGAGGTGTAATGTTAACTTGACGGCATACAAGGTAGGAGAACAATTTGTTCGAACAATCATTTAGTAATCAACCCCCAGTTAGACTTAAGAGCCTTGCAGATTACGAGTAATATTTCTTGGGGAATTTCCCATTAATTGGCATCATAAGTCTGTCGCCCTTCTTATCAATAAGACGGTAGGCTCCGTTAGAGTAGACTGTCTCTATCACAAAAGGTCCTTCCCATTTGGGATTAAACTTCCCTTTGGTTTTGTGAGTCATCACCATAGGTCGTCGATTAGCCAAAACTAAATCGCCTTTCTTGAAGACCCGTTCTTTAACCTTTTTATTGTAGGCTTTAGAAATACAGGCTTGATATAATTCAATCTGCTGTTGAGCTTGAAGTTGCTTATCGTCTAGGGCTTCAAGTTCTTGCAGACGCCGCTGATGTTTTTCTTCCTCTGTTAGTCCCACTGTAATTGCTACTCTCAGGGAAGAAATTTGGATCTCAAGTGGTAGTACTGCTTCACAGCCGTATACTAAGGAGAACGGCGTAGCTCTGGTAGAGGTCCTCACTGTTGTTTGGTAGGCCCACAAACATTCGCCAAGTCTTTCGTCCCAATCACGTCGGCTTTTAGAAACGAATTTCTTAAGAAGTTTCACGATGGTTTTGTTGAAGGCTTCCGCAAGGCCATTCGCTGGCGGATAATATGCCGTAGATGCGACACTTTGGATTCTGAATTTATCACAAAATCTCTGGAATCCAAAGCTGACAAACTGTGTCCCGTTGTCGTGAACTATTCGTCTCGGAACTCCAAAACGGTAGACGACATGATGTTTGATGAACTTAATCACATTTGAAGTCTTGACTTCTTTTAGTGGAATTGCCTCCGCCCATTTGGAGAAATAGTCGGTCACGGCCAAAATGAACCGATGTCCTTTAGAAGTCGGAGGAGAAATTGGACCTACGATATCCATACCCCATGCTTCAAATGGCCAGGATACGGATGTAGGATGTAAATTTCCCGGCGCTTGATGTATGAAGTCACCATGAATCTGGCATTCATGATAACATTTAGCGTAGTCTGTTGCATCTGCAAACATCTTTGGCCAATAATATCCAATTTGTCGGAGACGATCACCCAACTTAGCTCCAGGCTGATGAGCTCCACACATTCCTTCATGAGCTTCCTTTAGGGCCTCTTTTGCTTCTTTCCGAGAGAGGCACCTAAGCAAAACTCCGTCATGTGATTTACGATACAGGGTTTGAGAAATTGCATCATAATAGAATTGAAGGGCCTTTCGCTTGATAGTGGCCGCTTCCTTAGGGTCATCAGGTAAGATCCCATATACGGCATAGTTGACGTACGGAAATCACCAATCCCTGGCTTCCAATTCCATCGAGGTCGTACAGACTTCTTCTGTCGTTGCCTTATCTGAGCTTTCCTCTATAAGAATTTTGGAGCAGCATAGCTCACGCCCTGTGACTGGGATTGTTGTTTCAGCCCCTGGTGGTAATGCCAATGAAGTTGTCAACGATGCCAATGCATCTGCGTAGGCGTTCTGAGCTCGTGGAATGTATTCAATGAAGAACCCTTCGAACTTCTTAGCTTGCTTTAGCACTACGAAGTAGTACGGGATTAGGTCCTCGTGACGTACTTCGTATTCTCCTCGGACTTGATTTACGATAAGCTGAGAGTCACCGTAAGCCTCGAGATGGCGAATATTAAGTTCTTCGGCAAATTGTATTCCTAGTAACAGGGCATTATACTCAGCCACATTGTTGGTGCAAGGCTCGATTAAGGAAAATCCTCTGGGGATCACGTGACCGTTTGGAGAGACGAACACCACCCCTACTCCCGCGGTAATTGCTCCATGAGGGTTTGCTCTGGATGCACCGTCGAAGAATAGTTTCCAGACTTGCGTAGATTCTCGAGTGACACAAGCTTCGGCGACTTCATCGGGCAATTCTTCATACAATTTAGATGTCCCTGTCACTGGGTGATCAGCTAAAAAGTCTGCCAATGCTTGACCTTTGACCGCCTTTTGAGGCATGAATTGCATGTCATATTGTGACAAGAGAATGGCCCATTTTGCGAGCCGACAATTTAGAGATGATGGCTTAGTCATCAGAACTCTCAAGGGATTCACCTTAGAGATGACGTGAATTATCTGTCCAACTAGGTAATGTCGCATCTTTTGAACTGCGAATACCAAAGCAAGACATTCTTTTTCAACTGGATTGTATCGATGTTCTGCTCCCATCATAGTCCTACTTAGGTAGTAGATGGCCTGCTCTTGACCTTGATCGTTATTCTGGGCCAACAAAGCCCCCAGAGAATGCTCCATGGCTCTTACATACAACAGGAATGGCTTTCCTGATATTGGGGCTACAAGAACAGGCGGTTGAGTAAGATATCTCTTAATCTCCTCAAATGCTTTTTGACATTCTCCATCCCAAACAAAGGATATGCCTTTCTTCATGAGCTTAGAGAAAGGTTGGCAATGCCCCGAAAGATTAGATATGAATCTCCGGATGTAGGCTAACCTCCCTTGTAGACCTCGGAGTTCTTTGAGGTTCTTCGGAGGTGGCATGTCTTGGATGGCACGCACTTTTTCTGGATCAAGAGAAATTCCCTTAGATGTGATAATAAATCCCAGGAATTTTTCGCTTGACACCCCGAGGAATGATTTTGTCGGGTTCATCTTCAATTGATGTGTTCGCATGATATCGAACATTGTCTTCAAGTCTGTGAGATGATCCCCTTTATGTTGGCTTTTTACTGCTATATCGTCAACGTAACACACAATCTTCTTACGTAGATGATCGTGGAAGATGGCGTTCATTGCGTGTTGATAAGTTGTACCTGTGTTTTTCAGGCCGAAGGGCATCACTGTGTAGCAATACACCCCCAACGGTGTTCTGAATGCGGTATGCTTTTCGTCCCTAGGATACATCTTGATTTGGTTGTACCCAGAGAATCCATCCATGAAAGACATCCTTTCGTATCCGCAGGTATTGTCAATCATGACATCAGTGATAGGAAGAGGGAATTCGTCCTTTGGACAAGCTGCGTTGAGGTTGCGAAAGTCGATGCATATTCGGACCTTATCATTTTTCTTGGGTACTGGGACGATATTGGCCACCCAATCCGGATGTTGTTCCTCTCTGATAAAGCCTGAATCTATAAGCTTTTTCACTTCAGACTCAATTGCTTCCATGATCTCTGGACGAAACCGGCGTTGTTGTTGTTTAACGGGTTTGGCATCCGGATCTATGTTAAGACGATGCATGGCCACTTTTGGGTCGAGACCCGGCATATCTTCATAATTCCAAGCAAAGACATCTATATATTCTCGAATGAAAGATATAAGGTCCTCTTTTTCGGATGATGATAAATCTTCAGCTATAAAGATAGGCTTAGGGTCAGATTCATCTCCCATGTTGACCTGGACCACTTTATCTTCAGTGGGTGGTTCGCGTTGTTCGAAATGCATATCCCACAAAATGTTAAGACGTTTGATCCAAGGGTCGTCGGTTGATTCGATTAATTCTTCATCACCCCCTGCGTCTTCATCTGGATGACTGGTTGAAACCATGTTCACAGTCAAACTTTTAAAGAAAGGTCCGACACTGACGTCAGATTCCCAGGAAGATGTTCCAGATGACTGATCTTGCCGTAGGTAATTACTGATTTCATTTTCTGAGGCAGGAGGAGTTGTGACATAACCCAAGCCTCTTCCGGTTTTTTGATAATAATCCGGTGGCTTTCCTTCGGGAGTGAGAGACATTCAAATTGGTGTTCGCCTTCCTTTCCTAAAGTTTAAACCTTGTTTTTCGTTAAAGTTGTACCCTATTCGTTTCATTAGTTGGACGGAATTAGGTTCGTGATAATGGAATTGAGGAACTCCATCATCCTCTTCGGAACTTCCCCGTTTGAGCGTTTCGGGTTTAACTTTACCGAAATGAATCGGCCTCTGCCCTTTCCTTCTAGGCGGGACTTTGAAGAAAGCCTTCTGTGCATCTTCAACTTCTTCGTCTGAAGTGAAGGGTGACTTAATTGGCAATATGAGAGATGTTTCCGCACAAAGCGTATGCCATAGATTGGTACCTGTTTGTTCAACTTTAAAAGAATCATCAGACAAGTACGCCAAAATAAAATCTTCATTAATGCACCACTCGCCCTCACTCGGTACATTATTATTGTTCTCGACTGAACCCATTACATCAAAGTTCAATTCCCATGGACAATCTCCTTCGGGGTCTGGTTCGACGTCCGCCTCGTTGCCGCTGTTAACATCTTCTTTCTCTTGCGATTCCGAATAGAAGACTGAATCTGTGTGAAAATTTTCCACACCCCTGAAGGGGTACTTTTCCGCAATCAAGGTTCGAACTTTATTTTCATCATTGACATACTTCATGACTTGATGTAGAGTAGATGGGACGATGCGGTTCGCATGTATCCATGGACGTCCTAGTAAGAGATTGTAAGACGTGTCCGCATCGATGATGTAACAAGTCACTTCTGATTTGAGGTCTCCAATCTGACTTCTAAGCTTGATCTTCCCTAGAGGCCGAGTGCTATTAGCATTGAACCCGAAGATGGTAGTTTGAGTAGCATTCAGCCGATGCATGGGAATCCCTAAGACTTGCATAACTTTGTATGGCATGATGCTGAGTGCCGAGCCTGGGTCGACTTGAACACGACTGATCTCTGATGACCCAATGTATCCTGTGTAATACAGGGGTCTATCATATTTGTGCTGGACCTGCATATCTTTCTGAGTAAAAGATATGCATGGTAGACTTCTTGCTGCTTGCAGACATTGCAGACAGGATTGATCTTCAGAGGCTTCAGGGATTGGAGTAACTTGAGTGATAAAACTCTCTGTGTTCCTTAAAGCTTCGATTAGAGCTTCTTTGGTGGTTTTAGACAACCTCAAGAGCTCATATAAAGTAATCCTGGCTGGTATGTTGGCCAGCTGTGCCATGACATTGAATTGGAAAGGCGCGCTTGACTCCCCATGTTCTTGGTAAAGATTTCTGTTGAAGCGGAGCTCTTTCTGTTTTCCTTTATCCACTGGCTTCTTTGGTACAGAACCCTCAGCGTCTTGGGGCTGTTCTTTAGCTTCTTGAGGATTCTGGCTGTAGTCTCTCAAGTAAGTCTTTCCTGACTGAGTGCCAGCGTTGTCTCCTGGGTATGCTGCCAGGACAATTCTCTCTTCATCTGAATCGGTGAGAGGTTTGAGATGGCCATCATTCTCAGTCATGGAGGGGCTAATCATGTTGGATGATTTAGCCTTGTCTCCTTTCTTCTTGGACGAGGTATTCGTCCACTGTTGACCTTTAATCAAGTCGGGATGGACCCACATGATGACCCACATGATCTCTCCTTTTGGGATAATGAGGGGTACCAACACCCTGTCTTTCTGATTATGTATGTCTGTATTTTTCAAGCGCATTTCCCCTTTGGGGATGGGGATAATGCCATCCGCTGTTGTCACTGGAGGGAAGTTACCGAACTGGACTGCTATCATGTTGGTAGATACAGTCTTTTGCTCGGGCTTCAAGGTGAGCACATTTGTGTTTACCAGATTTTGCAGGATGTCCTTGAACATATAACATTTTCTGGTAGGATGTCCCAAGAACCTATGATAGCGACAGTAGTTGGGGTCATCTACCTTTCCTGCTTCGTCTGGCTTTCTGATTTCAGGGAGTTGCAATTTGTTGTTCTTTCGAAGGAGCTGGAACAGAGTGTCCACGTGTTCTTCTTTGAACGAGTATTGCTTAGGCGCCCTTTGTTGATTCGGCGCCTTGCCTTGCTTAGTGGGCGGTGGTACTTGCGTGTAATCAGCTGCTAGAGTTTCCTTTCCCTTAGACCGCTGGGCGTTGTTTTGATTGCGTTGTTGCTGCGGCTTAGGTTGTGGCTCTTCTTCAGCTTTAACTCTCGCCACTATCTCTTCAGCTTGTTCTCCTTGCGAAACCAGTTGTCTCCAGGAGCGACACTCGGCTACCCCCATCTGGGCGAGGAGCTGAGTCTGTAGGTTGTGCCTGCAAGTTTCAACTAGAGTTGATTGGGTCATACCTGAGGGGCATCGCAATGCCATGCTACGAAATCTCTCTACGTAAGCCTTGATGGACTCTCTCTTCTTCTGTTAAGTGGCGAGAAGAGTCGGGACCGAGACTTCTGTATCGTCCTCAAAGAATCTGGCCAAAAATAGCCTTTCTAAATCTACCTATTTTTGAATAGATCCAGCAGGCAGCTTCATAAACTATTCAAAGGCCACCCCTTTAAGAGTGCCGATGAACAAGCGTGTCAGGATGGCGTCATTTGCTACCACATCTCCGGTCTGGGACTTGAAGTAGTAAATGTGCTGATTTGGCGATCCTGTGCCATCGAACGGTTGTAAGGTAGGGGCCTTAAATTTCGGTGGGTAGGGAGCTGTATCCCACTTGGCTGGATAAGGTCGCACAACCCCCTCTTCGCGGAGCTCGCTTCTGTTAGCAATTGCATTGAGGCGAGCCTCCAATTCGTCCATTTTAGTAGACTAGAGATGCGGTTCTCTTCTGTCTCCTTCTCATTTTCAGAGGAAGACTCCAAATTATGAGTCTCATGTTCCACATTTTTCAGTACTTTTTGTTTCCCTTTAGAGGATGTCTTTCGGAAAGATTCAGGTTTTTGGCCCTTTTCGGCAAGGAGCTGGGCCAACATATCCTTCATTTGGAGGAGTGTCTCTTGCTGTGCATGAAGCATAACGTGGTGTTCATTAACTGTTTTAGCTAAATCCTCGGGGTTGTTGGTCATGTAAGCGGAGACCTCTCGCACTCCGACAGAGCTTGAAGATTGAGATTCGGCTATTGCCGAATGTTCATCACTTGTTGTAACCCCTTTGGCTAACTTTTGGTAGTCAACCGGACGGATAGCTCCTGTCCGAGTCTGGGTGTGTCGATACACTCCTTCGAACTCGTCGCAAATTTCTCGAACGGTCGGGGAATGGCTTCTTTCAGATTCATCAGAGCTAGGATGCCGGGCTTTCCCTCTGTCGGTCATATTGATGGTGACTTAAGGATATTCAGTTTCAGAAACTTTCCTCTTCTGACGACGTCTTTTGGTAGGTCTTACAACCTCTACCAATCTATCGAATACAGACCTACGAGGCTCAGGTGCACAACATTAGCATTCGGAAAGGACTGTTGAAATGATCTTCTCATAATGACATGAATGAGCTGTTGATTGCGTTGGTTTCCCTCTAGAAAGTAATTCTCGCAAATCAGAAATTTGAGAATTATCTGTTGGGAATGCAACCCCCTGTCCTCGATTGGACGATACTGGTTCTTGCTGCACATGAATCTTCAGCCCATGTTGTCCCTCTCGGACCATATTGCGTTCTGGGTCTGAAACGCGAGTGCGTTGTGATTTATGAACACCAGGCCTGGGCCTGTGTTTAAAAACAGACCTTTTGGGATCCTGTTTTATCTGGACGCACTTATCAGGTGCGTCTTCAACAATATTGCGTCTTGGAGGGACAACACACCCCTGAGGGTCGCGTTTGAGTTGTATTACTCGAGGCTCATAATTGGGCTCATTACCGCGAAGCATGCGTTCTGGAATAGGAACACAGTTCTTGGGCGGGGCTTCTCTGCCTTGAACCAGGGATCGGTTTTCTCGAAGGTGCGCTCGTCGGATGGATCTTCTCCGTCTCCGAGCGGCATTCTTCTTTGCCTGTTTCAAAGTCTTGGCTGCAACGTCATCGACATCGGGGGAATTTTCCTCCGCCATAGGCCTTTTATCACCTACCACATGTCGTGTTGATACTGGTGTAGGACCCTCAGCCTGCAGGGCGAGTTTGAGACTTTGGCCAAAGGAGAGGACTTTCTTCGGCTTCTCAACAAGAGGTTGGATCTCTTTGGAGGATTTTTGGATGCTGTGCCTAGCTTTGGGGCTCAACGATTCAGAGGAAAGAGCTTCCTCATACTTGGCTTGATCAAATTCAACTACAAGAGTTTCAACGGTCGTTCCAGCAAGGTGAGCATCAGATTGCACCACTACTTCTTCATCAGTGAAGCTCGTCCCCAGCGGAGTCGCCATCTTTTGTTTGTGAAAAATTTTGTAACAAGAAATAAATAAAAGAATTGTATTTGATTTATTCTCTCTAACTGCTTAGAAAAAGAATGTTTACAACTCTCTCAACTCTCAATTACAATTTGAATTCCTGAATACAAAAGAGAAGAGAATGAATTTGATTCTCTCCTTTGTTTAAAAACTGGGTCCTTCACGGTGGCGATGAGATGCTTCCCTCGAGTGCTCACGTCGAGTTTGCTTCTCGTTGACGATCTGAATGCCTCAACTTGCTGGAATGATGGACTGGTTTGGTTGATAACTCTTGATGAGTTTTGTAGCTCAGAGTGAGTGACAAACTCTAAAAGAAAAGAGTTATTTGAACAGAAAATAATTCGGTTTAATAAGCCAAATATGGAATGTCTGGATTCCTCTGTGGATGATGATTCCCCAGACTGTATAAAGAGCCAATTCTCCAACTCTCTTTCTCTCAGATCCTCTCTAGAAAATCCGATCTCAAGATAATATCTCGCCTCCCGATCTGATTATCAAAAATCCGATCCTCCACTCTGTTGAGTTTTTTTGGATATTTATAGGGGGATTAGGGGTGTAACTGCCCCCATAATCCGCGCCTAAATGGGGGTTTAGTTACCCCATTAATCGGGTATAACAACCCACGTAAACCACTCCCTGTATCGTGGGTAGAGAACAACTTCGAAGTTGTTACGATCACGTTTGAATGAGTCAGAACCTTGACTTGCGTTCTGGCGGTGATTGGAAAAAGCTGCTGTGACGAGCTGCGTTGTGCAACGATAAACAAGCTGCGTTGACAGCGGTGAAGAGCTGCGTTGAGCAGCGATTGATGAGCTGCGTTGGCAGCGATTGTCGAGCTGCGTTGGGCAGCGATTGAA
>BQKN01028745.1:0-16913 GCA_022839385.1 Asparagus kiusianus
AGAGTCTCCTCCGGAGTCGGAGTTGTCTTAGTTTCCCCAGGGAAGCATGTGATGCCTCGAGCTTATTCACTGACGAATCCATGTTCCAATAACGTAGCCGAGTACAATGCGCTCCTCATTGGACTCAGTTTCGCCAAGGAGCTGGGGGTTGAGTATCTCGAAGCTTTTGGGGATTCTTAATTAATCGTCAACCAAGTTCATGGAGAGTATGAAGTCAGGAACCCAGATCTGATTCCGTACCACCAGGAGGCCGTCAGAATGGCAGATTCTTTTGAAGAATTTTACATCGAATACATCCCGCGTCTTCAGAACGCTTATGCGGATGCACTAGCAGCACTGGCAGTATCACTCGCGCAACCGCCCAAAACTGAACTACTAGTCACAGTAAGATCACACCAACTCTGTATACCCATATATGATATGGAGGTTGAAGAGGAGGATGATAGAAGCGAAAACGCCAAAGAGGTAAACTCAACCCAAATCGGGTCTGAGTCCCGAGATTGGCGCTTTCCTATTATTGATTACGTCCAATATGGCATTTTGCCGAAGGATGTAAAGGAAAAAGAATCTATTCGCCGAAGAGCGCCACGGTTCTTCTATAATACCGAGACCCGTACGTTATATCGTCGGGGGTATGATGATTTGCTTCTCCGATGCCTTTCGAACGAAGAAGCAAAAGAAGTTCTTAAGGAAGCACATGAAGGAGAATGCGGTGCGCATCAGCCTGGTCCCAAACTGTATGATCGAATCAGAAGAATGGGATATTTCTGGCCAACAATGGTTCGTGACGCGATCGAGTACGCCCGAGAATGTCACGCTTGTCAAGTGCATGCAAATTATATGCACCAACCACCGGAGCGGTTACACACGTCAACCACTTCCTGGCCATTCGAGACATGGGGTATGGACATTGTCGGTCCTATCTTTCCTCCTTCAGTCAAGGGTGATCGATTTATTCTCGCTATCATCGTTTACTTTTCAAAGTGGGCTGAAGCCATTCCGCTTAAATAAGTGAAAACGAACAACATCATCAACTTCATCAAGCATCATGTCATATACCGACACGGCGTGCCGAGGCGGATCATTCATGACAACGGTCCGCAATTCATAAGCAACGCCTTCATCAGGTTCTGTGACAAATTCAAGATTCAAGATGTCTCGTCAACGGCTTATTATCCCGCTGCGAACGGATTAGCTGAGGCTTTCAACAAGACGATCATCAAGATCCTGTCAAAGCTTGTAAAGACCAATAAGCGAGATTGGGATGATAAACTCGGCGAAGCGCTCTGGGCTTATTGCACCACTATTCGCACACCTACAGGAGCCACTCCATATTCTCTGGTGTACGGATGTGAAGCTGTGCTACCGTTAGAGATTCAAATCCCCTCCCTTCGGATCGCTCTCGCAACGGAGATGACGACCGAAGAGCAGCATCAAAAGCGCCTTGAGGAACTCGAAAGGCTGGACGAAAAGCGCTTGGAAGCTCAACAACACATCGAGTTCTATCAAGCCAGGATATCCAGAGCCTTTGACAAAAGGGTTCGCCAAAGAAGCTTCAAGGAAGGAGATCTAGTTCTCGCTGCGCGTCGACCAATAATCCTCACCTCCAAGAAGAAAGGTAAATTCGAACCCAAGTGGGAAGGACCATTTGTAATAGACACAGTCTATTCAAACGGTGCTTACCGCCTAATTTCTTTAGAGGGCGTCAGGCAATTAATGCTAATAAATGGAAAGTTTTTGAAAAAGTACTATCCCTAGTACGTTCAGGATAACTCATTTACCGGGAAGTTCCTTAAAGAATATTACATTTAATATTCCAAGAGGATAACCCAAAATCAAATTCATTTTCCAAAACCCCTCACTGATCAATTCCAATCGACAGTGAGTCCACCAAGAATGTTCTTCTGGCCCTCTTGATTCCTTCCATGAACAAGAGGTCCATTTTCAGTTCGGAGTCCCCTTTCGATAAACGAAAGAACTCCCTTTCTTTTCTCTTTGGTTCAACCTTCTCATGGTTATAACCGAAGTAGAAATTTTAGTTCGATAAACGAGAAAACTCATTTTCTGATCAGATAACCAATCCTATAAAAGGTAAGTTTATCTAGATCTTCCGGATTCTCAGAGTGGAGATCCCACTTCTAGTTTCCTTCTTCCACTGGAGATAGAATATAAAATTCTTCCTTTCCAGAATCAAGGAATAGAATATAAAATTCTTCCTTCCTTGCTCGGGGAATAGAATATAAAATTCTTCCTTCCCCACACCAACTCCTTTTCCAAAATTTATCAATTTAGGATTCATCCTAGGAAGTTTATCCCGAATCCTAAGCAGGGATAAGTCTGCGCCTAACACGCGCTGCCGGTTTAGTCTTTCTCTATAGAAAAAGACACCAGAGTTCGATTCTGGGATATTTTATCCTGAAACCTAAGTAAGGATAAGTCGACGCCTAACACGCGTCGCCGGTTTGTTCTTAACCGTTGAAAAGAACGCTTGTCCACATATTCAACATTGTGGCAGATTGTTATTAATAACACCAAAATCCATGCCTTACACGTGTGGGGAATTTCATCCTGAATCCTAAGAAAGGATATGCCGATGCCTAACACGCGTCGCCGGTTTGGTCTTTATCCGTAGAAAAAGATACCAGAGCCTGACTCTGGGGACCTTTATCCCGAAGCCTAAGTAGGGGTAAGTCAACGTCTAATACACGTTGCTGGGTAGCCTATTCCCATAACAACGGCAAAGTCTATGTATTCGACATCATAGCACGAAGTCTCAGAGAATTCAATCTCTAAGCACAACGTTACATGCGAATGGATTTAAACAATCCGCATGTAAGCCCGATTCAAACGGTAATCGGTAAGAGCACGTCAAATCCGTTGAAGGCTGAGGATTTGCCAAAAGTCCTAAGTCAACGTCTCATACACGTTGCTGTTTAGTCTTTTCACAAGAGAAAGACGAAGTCTACGTATTCAATGTCGTAGCACTAAAAGAGTTAACTCTTTTAGCTTAACGTCATGTGCGGAACGGATTTAAACAATCCGCATGCTAGCCCGACTCAAACGGTAGTCGTTTAAGGCTAATCAAATCCGTTGAAGGCTGGGGGTTAGCCAAAAATCCTAAAGTCAACACCTCACACGTGTCGCCGGGTAGCCTATTCCCGTAACAATGGCGAAGTCTATGTATTCGACATCATAGCACAAAGTCTCAGAGAATTCAATCTCTGAGCACAACGTTACATGCGAACGGATTTAAACAATTCGCATGCTAGCCCGACTCAAACGGTAGTCGGTAAAGGCTCATCAAACCCGTTGATGGCTGAGGGTTTGCCAAAAATCCTATGAGTATTGTGGTCAATCATTTCAAACGGAATGACGAATCATAATAAAAATAAAAATGAAAACATTCAGCAAACAAAATCATACATCAAGCCCGTGGCTAAAAATCTGCTGACTGATCTTAGACAGCTTATCATCATAAGCTTGACTAAGCTCGGCTCTAATGGACTCCTCGGTGGCGGTCGAAGTCTTCGCAGCAGCCTCCTCGGTCTCGGATAGCCTCTGCTTCAAAGACTTCAACTCATCAGACAAAGTCGTGCAGGTCTGCTGATCCTGTGCCTTCGTCATCTGAAGAATACCCAAGGTCTCCTTTTCTTCGCGGAGTTCTCTTTCAAGCCGGTCTATCTTGGTTTCACAAGAGATAAGAGAAGAATCGAGTTCGGCAAGTGAAGATAATCTGGTAGCAAGGCCGGTCTCAACTCGAGCTACTCGGTCTCGCTGCATCTGAATCTCAAGCTTAGCAAGAATCTGAGTCTCGCGCAGTGACTATAAGCGGGTGTCCAACTCAGCAGCAATAAATGAAGAGGCGTCGGTATCTCGAAGCTCACGAAACATCTGAAGCTCATGCTCTAGGCAGTCGAGATCGTCAACTATAGCCTTCGCCAAATCTGGATATCCTGCTTCCCTTATCAAATTGACTCTGGAATTAAGGAGAGGTTTAAACTGGTGAAGTGAAAGTCCACCGTGGAATAGCTTGCCAATCATAGCATTCATAAAGGAGAAGAAGGAGCGAACTTCTATGCAGATGACGACCTTGTCGGAATCGTCGTCAGATAACAACTCCTTCACTAGGACATGAAGACGAGAAGAATGCTCTACACAAAAAAGGGAGAAGTCCGTCAAAAGTCTTAATGAGAAAAAGGAATAACGCTCCTCAGTGAGTTGACTTATACCTTCTTCCCCTTGAGCCGCTGGGGGTGGTGAAGGTGTAACGGCTGCGGGTGCATCAACTGGTGTAGTTGGTCTCGCAACCGGCTCAACAGGATCCTTCTCAACAAAAGCTCATGTCAAATTCAAAACAAAATTCACAGAGGCGTTACATTATAGCTGCACTAGTCAAGATTGGCTAGTCTTATAATCAACTCAGAAGGAGGCACATACCTTCAAGGGAACCATCCTCGAGATTGTTAGCAAATGTGGATTCAGAAAACATATCCCCAGGTAACTGGTCATCAATCTGAGGCGAGCTATACATGAAGTTCAGCATAGGAGTGTCCGCAAATAAGCCTCCCTCGTCAAAATCATCAATCGAGAAGTCTGACACAAGAAAATATAAGTGTCAAAGAAGAATGAAGAGACTACAACCAATAAAAAGGAGTTACCTTGCACGGGTGCATTAGCCTCTTCATTTCCAGGATCCGCGTTCACCTCCTGCAAGTCATCTGAAGGAGCAAGAGTGTCAGCAGCTTCTGTAGGCCTCTCTACATGGGGTAGTGGATCAGACTCATCGGGAGATACGGGAATGGAATCAGGACTCATCTCACTCTCTCCACGCACTCCTATATAGAGATGGAGAAGTATGAGTCAATATTATGGATAACCAAGAGGATGGTATTCAGGGTAGATGTTACCTCCGTCACTAGCAGGATCATCACCAGCCAGGTCCATATCAGAAGCTCGGGAAGCTGCACGCGGCTTACGGGCTAATCTTTTCTGCCTAGCAGTGGGGATCGAAGGTCTCGCCTGGGGAGGAGGACGGAACTCTTCATCCTGATCAACTGTGGTCCCTGAAACATCAAACCATAGTCAGTTTCAATACTTCTGGAAGATAGAAGGAAAAGATGAATGATTAACCTCGCTCGGAAAAGTCATCGTAATCTTCAGGATCCCCGCCTGAAGCCTCGTCTGTGGAATGGAATGTCCTCTGGCCCTCTTCATCAATCCGGCGAATCTTGTTCCGTGTCCTCTGTGACCGAGCGTTCTCCCGAATCCTACGGGAATCAACCTGAGAAGCTTCCTCAGCCTCTAGCTCCGCAATCGGCTTCACAAGGATAGTCTTGTTGGCTGCTAACAACCACATGCAGCTCAAGAAAGTGAGGTTCAACTGCCGATCAGCACTCGGGAGGCTGAACTTAGCACCAGTACAGCCAGTCACGGTCCACAACCATGCACAGAGACCGTCTACCAAACCACTATGGGTCCGAAGCTGCTGACGAGGATTCCCGACGTAAAGCTGATCATAACCAAACTGGCGAGCGAATCGGCAGGGTAGATATGGCTCTATGAAGCACTGATCCCTCACCCGGAAAGTCAGATAGTCGGGCCTAATATTCACCAGCCAGTTGAAGCAGCCGATGTCTAAGTGAGTCCGATATTCTCTCGGCCTCTCCTCATCTATCAAACACTCGCCGTATCGGCCGAAGAACTGCGAAAAACAAGTGGAAAATGCCTAACACTTGTGGACCTGCAGCTGCTGTCTGATATCAGAAAATCCGTGTCCTTCCCACCTGCCATTCTCAAGCAACTGTAACAGTGGAACAGAGTGGTCTATGGCGTTCGGTACCGACATCATATCCGAGCGGTGAAGGACGAACTAAGCCATCAAATAAGCGTACGGAAGCTCCACCTTAAGAGTGGGAATCTGACCAGGCAAATCAGTTTCCTTCCGTGTGAAGGCACTGGAAAGCTGTCAAAGTCCTCGATGGATGTTAGCCACCATCACCGGAAGAAGTGAGAGTTCTTTCTTATAGGCGAGCTGAACTGCTGGGTAAAGTACCTCCAAGGGCAAGGCGTCGCCAGACTGATATGGAACCACGCACTTTTTCAACCAGATAGCAAGAAAGCCGGCAAGAAGAGTCATCGGTCGAATCGGTGCGGTAGCATGCCACAAGAATGACTTAAACTTGGTCTTTGCAGGAAAGCCACCCTCAGGACTGCTAGTAGTGTAAGAGTGAGCGTCAATCTTCTTCAGTAGATTGTTCACCTCTGAAGGAGTGAGTGTGCCCAACTCACAAATATCCTCGCCAGAACTGCTCTCCATATTCTTGAACAAATAATTGGCAAACTGCTTCAGACTCACAGATGCCTTGGTCCTCTTTGCTAAAGGCTCAGACTGTGCTAAAGCAATGTGATAGTGACAAGTAAGATCCCATAGAGTCTCATAGCGATCGGGCATACGATCCTTCAACTGGTCCAATTCATGATTAGAGGGAAAGTACTCCTGGTATAGCATCTGTCCCATGGGCAAGCCATAAATCCTGTGCATCTCGTGAAGAGCCAAGCCCAACTCCCCCTGCCGGGTCAGAAAAGTGTTCGAGTCTGGATTATATAGCTCGAACAAAGCACAGAAATGCCTCAAACTGACAGGCAAGCCATACATGGTGGCACGAACGGCTGCATACAAACTGCAAGCGTGCAACTCCTCGCCCCATCGGCTCAATACGTACGTCGTCATGCGGGTCCACCAAAACATGTCCAAAGAATGGACCCAACCATAAATCCTGTGACGCGTCGCAGGCATCTCCCGTCCTAGAGCAGCGAGGCGATTCCTCAAGGTAGAAGCGGTGGCAAGGAATTCGTTACGTGGTGGTGCATCCAGCCCTAACACTCCAGGATGCAATCCGGTGATATGACTCCTACTCGAGCCAGGAACTGCCTGATGAGTGACATAGCCGCAATGGACACTCTCATGATCCTCCGTCAAGCGCCACGACATCTCCCGTGTCACAGCCTGACGCCTGAGCTCAGTCAATGAGCGATGCCGAGGAATCTCCGGCAAGTATATGAAGCCACTGCCGGTCTTATGAAGCCACTGCTCAGCATTAATAAATACAGCTTCTGGGTCGTCGACAGAATCACCAAATAAGAAATCGCTCTTCCGAAGAGGCTGAGTAGAGCTGGCGTCCTTCACAAAAGGCGCATCTGTAATCAGTTGGCGAATAGCTCGATGCCCACCTTCCCTCACCACTTGGGCAACCTCAGTCGATATGCCCGAAGCAAACTGAGGAGTAACTGGTATAGGGGAAAGATCGTCAGAGGTCGAGTAATACTCGCCACGACGCCCATATACTGCGTGGGATGAGAATGATCCAGAAGGGTATCCTACTACAAAATAAACAGTTAAACACTGATTAGTCTCAATTATAAAAGGAAATTGAACTCATCTTACAAATAGCTAAGATAGAGTCATTGCCTTATAAAGGGTGAGACGATTTGGCCACATTGTGTAATCACAAAACAGGGTATGTCGACAACATATCCCTGCCTTATAAAGCGCAATATAGCGTCAAATCGCCCCCTTTTATTTTTGAGATATGGTTTTGACCAAGCAAAACATATCTTTAAAGCGTCGATCCTCACCAAGGAGAATCAAGGCTCTTCCCGATTGCCTCACCAAGGAGAACAACGTGGGGTAAAAAGGACCAATTTGCAAATTTTCAAGAAAAAAGAGGCTAATTTGCAAAATTCCCAAACATGCCAAAAAGCGTCG
Source organism: Asparagus kiusianus (assembly GCA_022839385.1). Classification (NCBI taxonomy): domain Eukaryota; kingdom Viridiplantae; phylum Streptophyta; class Magnoliopsida; order Asparagales; family Asparagaceae; genus Asparagus; species Asparagus kiusianus. Next base: position 7,766 of record BQKN01028745.1, read on the forward strand.
ATCCTCACCAAGGAGAATCAAGGCTCTTCCCGATTACCTCACCAAGGAGAACAACGTGGGGTAAGAAGGATCAGTTTACAAATTTCTAAGAAAAAGGGTTTATTTGCAAAAAAGTAGCTCACCAACGTAAGAGGGAGGCGCGCCATCAACCGACACAGCAGGGGAACGACCTCTCGGGGCACGAGACATGATGACCTGCAAAATAACTCAAGGGGTTAGATTCAAAAAATAATTTTAGCCCTAATTTTTACATAAATATCCCTCAAAATTGCAATTTTTACCCCCTGAAAGATTATCTCAAGGCGTCAAATCACACCCTCAACCCTCACATACGATCCCACAAATGCATAAATTGAATTGAGTATGAAAAAGATCAAGATTGTGGAATATTTACCTGAAGAAAGGCTCGAGATCCAATAAAGATGAGATCTTTAAGGAAACTTGAACCACGCGCTCGAGGGGCCTGAGAGAAATTCTAAAAATGGTTTTTTTAAGGGATTTTTCAGTCCAAGATCAAAAGGAAGCCTAGATCTGGGACAACTATCAAGGTTTCGAGGAGAAAAGACGCTCGAGGGAAAAGAAAATCAAAAAATAGGGTTGAGGGGGGGCCGGCCCTAGAGAGGAGGAAGAAAAGAAGAAAAAGAAAAGAATGGACCCCTTTTTATAAGGTGAACCAAGTTGAACCGGACCGGACCAAGTTGAACTGAACCGGACCAGTCCAGATCAGTCCAAACGGGGTTGAATCGAGCATCAAAACGACTCCAAATCAATTGAGGGTCTCATCCTTGGTTTATTCCTGTCTCTCCCACACATTTGGAAGGAGCGGAAGAATTTTTTTTGAGCCAAATTACTGCCTTTTTTGGCTCATTTTCAAGCCGGTTCAGCTCATTTTGGGCACAGAAATACTCCAATAAGGTATACGAGTATAAACTATTTCCTATTTTTTGTTGAGAAGTTCCTGGAGAATATTTTTATAAAATATTCTTAAGGATAACTCAATAACACGACGCCGGACAACGCGTCGCAAATAAAGACTCAACGTCAATAATCGATGGTTAGTTGTACGTCGAACCAACAAACACGAGCTAAAAGATTTAAAAATCAGGAATCGACTTCAAGTTCAAATTCCGACAACGGTCAGACAATAAATGCAGCACCAGAATCCTTACAGACATTCGACAAAGCACCGAATAGCCTGAAGGAGTGAAGGAATACAGAACGAAGGTCATTCCAGGTCCCGTTACACCGACGAAGGGTAGGGGCAATCATATCCAAAGCATTCCAGACTCTTCTATAAAAGAATGAGGCTAAAACACTTTGGAGGGGGTATCTGTAGGCGTATAAAATTGTCTATAGGTCCCTTAGCACAGCCCGGCGCGATGATTCGACAAATCAACGGACGTTCGAGCGACGAGGCGACGAGGCATGCAAGCAACGGAATACGTTCGCATGTGGAACCAATCCAGCGGTTCGGAAAGTCAACGAGTCGTCCAACAACAAAATAGGATTTGTACTCAAACACCGAGGCGGAAATACTGCCAAATAAAGACCCGGGCTATCAAATCAAAGTCTGGACAAACCAAATGAAGAACCGAAAGACGGAAAACAACCGAACAACGGGAAACAGAGAACACCCGGGGGACTCGGCCTTGACCGAGCCACCCTAAGGTGGCTCGGCCCAAGCCGAGCCACCCTAGGGTGGCCGGCTCCTCTCCCCCCTCTCACTTGTGCACACATGCACAGTTTCGAGTGCCTATAAATAGAGGGGGTGGTTGTTCACTTGAAAGGACTTTTGGTTGAACTTCTGAAGAGCCGAAACTCTGCCGGATTGTGATCTCACCTCGGAGTTTTGAAGGCTTGAAGCTTGGACATTTGGATTCGATTCTTGGCGAGCACCCGCACCAAACAAGGCAGGAGTTCGAAGGAATCTAATCCTTGGATCTACGTCGTTATACTCCGGATCTAAGCTTGGTTCTTAGATCTCGAGATTCGAGCGGTCGTTTCCTTGGTGAAACGATCCCTCCCGGCTATTATCTCCTTGGTGGGATAGTACCCGTAATACGTCGTAGATCTGCTTGGATCCAGATCTCACGGTGGTCCACGGTAAACAACCCCGGCGCAGGCAAACAACCCACAAAGCGAGTGACCGGATAACAGGAGCTCGCGATCTGTTCGACAAATAAGGAAAGTTGTAATTTTTCTTTGTTTTCTTTGATTTTCATTGTAACCGGCTCTTATAAAAAGACCGGATCTCTTTGTAACGCAAAAAGTTGTTAATTGAGTGCAATGACATCAACAATGAAGAAGAGTCTAATTTTTCTCGCGAATAATCTGGCGACCACAGTGGGAGCCACCGATCTCGCTGCCGAGATCGGAGCGTCGCAGTCACGGATCTCGATCCCGGTCGTGGAGGAGGTCGAGTATGAGTTCGACCAACAGAAGTACGAGGAGTACGTGTCCTCGTCCGGATCTACCTTCTCCCCCAAGTCCAAAAAGTCCCAGAAGTTCTCCTCTAGGAGAAAGGTGCGTTGGTGCGAAGAAGTTGAAGCCACCAACGACAACCTCACCCCGATCGGCTCCGAAGTTGCGTCGGGTGAAGTTCCACCGGCCTCTAAGCAGGTCAAGTCCGCCATTGAAGGCGTGGTGACTCTCTCCAAGAGAGCCCGCCAGAGGCAGCGTCAACGCCTCGCGAAGCAATTCGCTAAGGCCATGGAGTCCGTTGACGGGGTCCGCTACCATGCGGATCTGAAGAGCAAACGAGGCAAACAGCCTCAACAACAAATGAAGGGTGGTTCCTCCAAGCCATCAACTATGGAGTGGGTCCGTGTCAAACGGAATCGCTCAACGCTGGAGGAGCGTATCCGCAAACGCCGCGCTTTATCAGCGCAAGCACGGGCTAAAGCTGAAGAAGCCCGGCGGAAGCTGCAGAAGGAGGTGGTCAAAAAGCCGCCACCAACTCGCAAGGTATGGAGGCCGAAGTCTGAAGCGGTTCAGGCTAAGGAGCAAAACCCACAGCCTCCGAAGATTCAACACCCGGCAAATCAATCCAAACAGCTGGTGATTTCTGCAACTGCTCTGGGAGATCCCGCAGGACCATCCCAGAAGAGAAAGTCAGTTTTGGAGCGCCTCGGTCCAATTCCTAAAGAACGAGGCAAAACTCCAGTCCAGGAACGCTTGGGGCCAATGAAGAAGTCCCAAACAATTCAACATGCTGGGGGTCGCCGCAACCCTCAACACTTGGAGAAAATCGCGGCACCCAAGCGCATAACTTTGCGCATCGAGGTGCAGGAGCCCGATGAAGATTCACGCTCACAAAGGCGCGTTTCAAGGCGTGTGACTCTGGAAGGCCCAAAGAAGGCGATTCATCCTCAGAAGGAAACGTTGTCATCTGATGACGACAACGTTATACCTGAGAGATCGTGCCAACACACGATAGGTTGCTCCGACCTTCAAACGGACGAGCTGTACTATCATGCCGGGGGTACGAATAAATCCAGAAAGAGGAGCCCTCGAAGGTTCGAGACTCAATGTCCTTGCTCGAAGCTTATTCGGGCGGTACTATCGGAATTCAATTGCGTCAAGACAGTCCCTGAGAGAGTTTCTGTGTTCGAGAGACTCAGCACTGAAACGCCAAAGCCCAGGTCTAGGCGTTTCCGAAGAAGAAGGATAAGGGTCGAAGACGGTGAACATTCAAGGGTCACCGCCAATATGACCAGCACAGGAATATCGACTCAGGATAACCCCGAGGCTATTCCAGAAATATCCCGACGTGTAACTCGTCTCCAATCCGGAGCTATCATTCATGCAACGTATGGTAGGGTTCGAACAAGAGTACCTTCGGGAGATGAAGAAGCAGATGCTGGCTCAGTAGTTGCGTCTGATAATACAGTGTCTAGTGAAGGACAGCCCCGCGAGTCGTTCATGATAAGCGCGGAGCAAGTGGCCAAGATGCTTGAAGATGCCATTGCCAAACAACAAGAAACCTTTAGGTTCGAAATGCAGATGGTTATGCAGAACATGAGAGAGATGCATGACCAACAGATTCAAGCATTGAGGAACCAACAAGGCGAACCAAGTCGTCAGAACCAGAACAACCTGGAAGATGAAGACACAAATGAAGCTCGTAATACCAACAACCCTCCCATCAATGCAGGGGGTGGTAACAAGAATGCTAGCGAAGACACAGGTGAAAGCCTAAAAATTAAAAATCTCGAGAGCAAAATCAATACATTGATTTCTGCTCAAGAGACGAAAAAGACAGGCATTCCTTGTCCATACCCAAGAGAGTGGGAATCAATCCCATATCCGGCGAAGTTTAGTCTAATTAACTTCACGCCATTTAATGGGATGGGTTCACCCACTCAGCATTTGATTTACTTTAAATCGCACTTGGGAGTCATCTCTGGTAATGAGTCTCTGATGGTGCGGTCATTCGTTGGCACTCTTCGCGGAGCCGCCTTCGATTGGTATCGTCGACTCAAGCCAGGAAGCATAAACAGCTGGGACGACATGGAGACCAAGTTTCTCTCAAATTTCTTCGATGACGACACCAAAATTTCTATCGGATCGTTGCTCGATGAGAAGCAGAAAGACGGAGAGTTGGTCGACACCTTCGTCAAGAGGTTCCGGAACAAGGCGATGAATTGCCGGGACCCGATAACTGAAGAATTCATCCTCCAGACCTGCCACAACAACCTTTCACTGGATGTGTTGGAAGCAATGGGCACAGCACCATCCAAGACCTGGAAGGATTTAAAGGTCCGAGGAGAGCAAGCTGAGCGGTTCCTCAGGAGAAAAAAAGTGGAGAGAGGCCAACCAGCAACAAATCCTCCGAAGCAGAACTTCAACCAAAAAGGGAAAGGGAAAGCTCATGCTAATGCCGTTGATGCTAACCAAACTTTTCAATTACAACCTCAGCAACAGCAGCAGCAGCGAGCGCCACAATAATCGCAGCCACATTGGCAGCAACGGCCTCAGAAGCAAAAGTCTTCGGAGCCGAGGTTTCCCAAAGTCTACTCCTTCAAGGATGATGAAGTTCCCGGCATCTTCAAGTACCTGTTGGAGAACAACAAAATCCAGTTGCCGGCGATTGTAGATCATGAAGGAGCCACCAAGGTGACGGACCCGAAGTACTACGCGTACCACAGAGCGGTCCACCACCCAACGAAGTCTTGCTACCACCTTAAGGATAAGATCCAGGCGTTGATCGACGTAGGAGTCATAACGCCGAAACCGGCCAAGAATGTGGGAGCAAACGCGGTGTCAATCAGTTTTGGATCGGTGCCTACAACTTGGTTCGAGCCAAAGCGCGTCACCAAAGTCGGGATGAAAACAGTGAATGATGACCCGCACGGACAACGCCAAAAGGGACTGGTGCCACACACGGCCCCAAATGGTGAAATTCTCTGGGTTCACCCCGATCTGATTGAAGATGAATAATGGGCCGGATCGTCATCCAAGAAGAACTCAAAGGGTAAAGGGAAGTCTTGCTATGGAATCTCTGCCATCCCAGGAGAAGATGACGAAAGAATCCCCGCTTTCCCACTTTCCGACGAAGAACAGGAGGTCTTTGTGACCCGGAGTGGAAACGAATATCACTTCAAATATCCATCTCCTGGCAATCAATTAGCTGAGCAGGGGGTGATAAAACGGGGACCAGCCAAGACTCTCACGGAACTGGGGGTGATTACAGTTCCCAAACCGGTTGAAGATTCTCGACGACAGCCGATAGATAAGCAGAAAGAAAAGAGGCCCGAGGAGGTTCAAAATCCGAAGCAATCTCGTTTTAGTCGTCCGATTGGAAAAGATAAACCGGAGAGTTCGAAAACTCCGCGTGCCTTCGACATCATGGCTCAGCTAGCTAATATTCCAGCACGGATAACGCTATATGAGTTGCTACGGCTGTCTAAGGAGACTAGAGAAGCTTTGCAAGAGGCCTTGGCCGATTCGGAAGCGTTCCTCACTCGGATTAAGTCGGCGCCTGAAGAGTTAGAACTGTTAGCCCAACAGTGTAATGTGGTAGCTAAGAACATTCCCTGCATCACCTTCACCAAAGAGGACATGCAGACAAAGAATTCAAACCACGATCGGCCCCTGTACTTCGTCGGGTACATTGGCTCCAACGAAGTCAACCGAATCCAAGTGGATCCGGGTTCCGCTGTGAGTATTATGCCGCTTCGCCTAATGCATAACCTGGGCATTCTAGTCAGCAAGTTGGCGTCTACAGGCACAGTCATTTACGGATTCAACACCAGCGGGTCAAGGCCTTTGGGGAAAATCCGAATAAAGTGCCAAATGGGCGATCTGAAGACGGAGGTCACGTGCTACGTGATTGATGCTGAGACATCCTATAACTTACTATTGGGTCGGCCTTGGATTCATAGTAATGTTATAGTTCCCTCTACCTTACACCAGTGTCTGAAATATGTCGACACTGATGGAAAGGTTAGGACGGTGGTCGCGGATAAGCAACCATTCAAAGGGTATGAGAACTACTTCACAGATTCTCTCCTTTATGGTAACGAATCCGATACGGAACCATCGATCCAGGGCACGGACAGCGGAGAAGAAGTTGATTCCGAGGCCGGATTTGATTACAATGGTGGTTTTGTTTTAAATGACATTGTACCCTTTGTAATCAATCTTGACGATGAACAATCGTCAGATGGCGGTTGTAACTGGCAACTTGCCGATATTGAAATAAATCACGATTTAGAGTACTCCTTGTCTCTTGATGATGCGATAAAGGGATTATACGATAATCCTGATTTATGTATACCGCTCCGATCATCTTATGTAACGAAGAAACGCCTCCAGCATTCTTTCGGAACTACCCAGATTGTTCCTGCCAAGATAGGGGGACAAAAAGAAGTGATTTATGGTAAAGGAGAGAATTTTTCGTTGCCAGATCACTTCCTAAGAGAAGATGAAGATGATGACAAATCTGGTCTGCATTTATCTAAGTATAGCCCGGAAGCACGCACGCTCATGGAAAAGTAAGGGTACGACTTCACACTCGGAGAAGGTTTATACTTCGATCGAGGTTCCCGTGTCCCAGTCAAAGCGGCATATGTACCAAAAGGGAAACCAGATAATTATTACCGTCACAAAAGAGGCTTAGGCTATGTTTCCTCGTCTGATGATGAATGTGGTTGGCAAATTATCGATCAAATTGCTAATAAAGCCAAGGATGGGTGCTCGGCAGATTCCACAGGATGGGATTCCGACACAAGTTTGGGAGAAATGTTAAAGACCTTAATGTCGAACATGACTACAGCTGATCCATCTACATTGGAGGATGACGATCAAATGCCAACGTGGGAGGACCCATGGGTTCATCACCTAAACATGCAATATGGTGATAGGTTTGAACAGAGAGAACCACCCACCGAAGACGAAGTAGTCCAAATCAATATGGGCGATGAGGCCAATCCGAAGCCCATATTTATCAGCGGTAGTCTTCCCCCAGATGAGAAGGAGGAATTAAATGCCCTGATCAGAGAATACATTGATGTCTTCGCCTGAAACTACGAAGACATGCCAGGGCTCGACCCCAATGTGGCGACGCACCGCCTCGACATCAAGCCGGATGCTAAACCTGTCAAGCAACAGCAAAGACGGTTTCGTCCGCAAATTATGGAAGCCATCGAGGCAGAGGTTAAGAAGTTGATCGACTCAGGATTTATCCGAGAGGAACAACATCCAGACTGGTTAGCCAACATTGTTCCCGTCATGAAGAAGAATGGCAAAATCAGGGTTTGCATCGACTTCAGGAACCTGAATGAAGCGTGTCCAAAAGACGATTTTCCTCTCCCAATCACAGATGTCATTATCTATAATACATGCGGATTCGAAAGAATGTCATTCATGGACGGCTTTTCGGGATACAATCAAATCAAGATGCACCCGGATGACGAGAAGCATACAGCATTCAGAACGCCCCTCGGTATCTTCTGTTACACGGTGATGCCCTTCGGTCTGAAGAATGCAGGTGCCACATACCAACGAGCGATGACTAAGATTTTCCAGAAACACCTTAGGAAAACGGTTGAATGCTACGTCGATGATCTGGTGGTAAAAAGCCGCAACAAAGAAGATCACATCAAAGACTTGAGAACGATGTTTGATCTCATGCGGAGTCATCAATTGAAGATGAATCCCACAAAATCCTTCCTCGGAATGTCCAGCGGAAAATTCCTTGGATTCGTCGTCACCACTAAGGGTATACACATTAACCCAGACAAAGTGAAGGCAATAAATGAATTGCAACCCCCGAGAAATCTAAGAGAACTCAGAGGATTGCAAGGGCGTTTAGCCTACATCAGGAGGTTCATTTCAAATCTATCTGGGAAGTGCCAACCATTTTCCAAGCTAAACAAGAAGGGCGTGTCGTTTATTTGGGACGAGGCATGCCAAAAAGCATTCGAAGATATCAAGGCATATCTGATGAATCCCACTGTTCTTGTTGCACCAAAATCAGGTAAACCGTTCTTGATTTATATCAAGGCGATGAACCACTCGATAAGTGCTTTACTAGCGCAAAACGATGATAATGGTCACGAACAGGCAGTCTACTATCTAAGTCGGACCTTGATAGGCGCCGAATCTCGATATCCGATGATCGAGAAAGAATGTCTTGCATTGGTATTCGCAGTACAGAAGATGCGACATTACCTGGTTGGCCAAACAATTTATGTCATCGCTAATGTTAATCCGGTACGGGTATTCATGACTCAACCAGGTTCGATGAACTGACGATTGGCAAAGTGGGCCCTTCTCTTGTCCCAGTATGATTTGCACTTCAAACAGCAGAAGTCGGTCAAAGGACAAGCAATTTGTGATCTTCTGGCGGCAAGCCCGACAACAGACGCAGTTGAAGTATATGATGACTTGCCAGATGAAACCCACGAGGTTAATACCACATCACACCAATAAGTATGGCAATTATACTTTGATGGTGCTTCGAGAGCAGTTAATAAGGCAATAACCCCTGGATGTTCTAGAGTCTCCTCCGGAGTCGGAGTTGTCTTAGTTTCCCCAGGGAAGCATGTGATGCCTCGAGCTTATTCACTGACGAATCCATGTTCCAATAACGTAGCCGAGTACAATGCGCTCCTCATTGGACTCAGTTTCGCCAAGGAGCTGGGGG
>BQKN01028747.1:3235-18278 GCA_022839385.1 Asparagus kiusianus
GTTGTAGTCTCTTCACTCTTCTTTGGCACTTATATCTTTTTATGTCAGATTTCTCCATCGATGACTTTGACGAGGGAAGCTTGTTTGCGGACACTCCCATGATGCGCTACATATATAGCTCTCCTCAGATCGATGACCAGTTACCTGGGGATATGTTTTCTGGGCCCGCCTTCGCTGAAAATCCCGAAGATGGTTTCTTTGAAGGTATGTGCTTCTTTCTGAGTTAATTATAGGACTAGCCAATCTTGACTAATGCAACTATAATGTAACGCCTCTGCGAATTCTGTTTTGACTCTGGCAGGAGCTTTTGTTGAGAAAGACCCTGTTGAGCCGGTTGTGAGACCAACTACACCAGTTGATGCACCTACAACCGTTACACCTCCACTACCCCCAGCGGATCAAGGGGAAGAAGGTATAAGTTAACTCATTGAAGAGTGTTATTTCTTTTTCTTATTAAGACTTTTGACGGACTTCTCCCTTTTTTTTTGTGTAGGGCGTCCTTCTTGTCTTCATGTCTTAGTGAAGGAGTTGTTATCTGACGACGATCCTGACAAGGTCGTCATCTGCATAGACGTTCGTTCCTTCTTCTCCTTTGTGAATGCTATGATCGGCAAGCTCTTTCACGATGGACTTTCACTTCACCAGTTTAAACCTCTCCTTAATTCCAGAATCAACTTGATAAGGGAAGCAGGATACCCAGATTTGGCGAAGGCCATAGTTGACGATATCGATTGCCTAGAGCATGAGCTTCAGATGTTTCGTGAGCTTCGAGATACCGGTGCCTCTTCCTTCATTGCTGCTAAGCTGGAGACCCGTTTACAGTCACTGCGCGAGACTCAGCTTCTTGCTAGTCTTGAGGTTCAGGCGCAGCGAGACCGAGTAGCTCGAGTTGAGACCAGCCTTGCTACCAGATTATCTTCACTTGCCGAGCTCCGCTCTTCTATTACTTCTTGTGGGACCAAGATAGATCAGATTAGAAGAGAACTCCGCGAAGAAGAGGAGACTTTTGGCATTCTTCAGATGACAGAAGCACAGGACCAGCAGACCTGTACGGCTTTGTCCGATGAGTTGAAGTCTTTGAAGCAGAGGCTAGTCGAGATCGAGGAGGCTGCTGCGAAGACTTCGACCGCCACCGAGGAGTCCCTTAGGGCTGAACTTAGGCAAGCTTATGATGAGAAGCTGTCTAAGATCAGCCAGCAGATTTTTAGCCACAGTCTTGATGTCTGATTTTGTTTACTGAGTGATTTGACTTTCGACTTTTTTTTCTTTTTTTTTCTTTTTTTTAGTGAATTTCCTTTTTTATCTTTATTATGATTCGTCATTCCGTTTGAAATGATTGACCACAATACACATAGGATTTTTGGCAAACCCTCAGCCATCAACGGGTTTGATAAGCCTTTACCGACCACCGTTTGAGTCGGGCTAGCATACGAATTGTTTAAATCCGCTCGCATGTAACGTTGTGCTCAGAGATTGAATTCTCTGAGACTTTGTGCTATGATGTCGAATACATAGACTTCGCCATTGTTACGGGAATAGGCTACCCGGCGACACGTGTGAGGTGTTGGCTTTAGGATTTTTGGCCAACCCCCAGCCTCTAACGGATTTGATTAGCCTTTACCGACTACCGTTTGAGTCGGGCTAGCGTGCGGATTGTCTAAATCCGTTCCGCACATGACATTAAGCTAAAAGAGTTAACTCTTTTAGTGCTACGATATTGAATACTTAGACTTCGTCTTTCTCCTGTGAAAAGACTAAACAGCAACGTGTATGAGACGTTGACTTAGGATTTTTGGCCAATCCTCAGCCTTCAATGGATTTGACGTGCTCTTACCGACTACCGTTTGAGTCGGGCTTACATGCGGATTGTTTTAATCCGTTCCGCATGTGACGTTGCGCTAAAGGAATGAACTCCCTTAGACTTTGTGCTACAACTTCGAATATGTAGACTTTGCCATTATTATGGGAATAGGTTACCCAGCAACGTGTATTAGACGTTAGCTTATCCCTATTTAGGCTTTGGGACAGAGGACCCCAGAGTCAGACTCTGGTATCTTTTTCTACGGATAAAGACCAAACCGGCGACGCGTGTTAGGCGTCGACGTATCCTTTCTTAGGATTCAGGATAAAATTCCCCATGCGTGTGAGGTATGGATTTCGGTGTTATTAATAACAACCTGCCACAATGTTGAATATGCGGACGAGTGTTCTTTTTTAACGGTTAAGAACTAACCGGCCGCGCGTGTTAGGTGCGGACTTATCCTTACTTAGGTTTCAGGATAAAATACCCCAGAATCGAACTCTGGTGTCTTTTTCAATCGGAAAAAGACTAAACCGGTAGCGCGTGTTAGGCGCAGACTTATCCCTGCTTAGGTTTCGGGATAAAATACCTAAGATGAACCCTAAATTGATAAAAAAGAGTTGGTGTGGGAAGGAAGAATTTTATATTCTATTCCCTGGACAAGGAAGGAAGAATTTTATATTCTATTCCTTGTTTCTGGAAAGGAAGAATTTTATATTCTATTTCCAGTGCAAGAAGGAAACTAGAAGCGGGATTTCCACTCCGAGAATCCGGAAGATCTAGATAAACTTACCTTTTATAGGATTGGTTATCTGATCGAAAGATGAGTTTTTCGTTTATCGAAGTGAAATTTCTACTTCGGTTATAACCATGAAAAGGTTGAACCAAAGAGAAAAGAAATGGAGTTCTTTCGTTTATCGAAAGGGAACTCCGAACTGAGAGTGGACCTCCTGTTCATGGAAAGAATCAAGAGGGCCGAAAGAACATTTTTTGTGAACTCACTGTCAATTGAAATCGATCAGTGAGGGAATTTTGGAGGTTAAAATGAATTTGGGTTATCCTCTAGAATATTAGGTATAATATTCTTCAAGGAACTTCCCGATAAATGAGTTGTCCTGAATGTACTAGGGATAGTACTTTTTCAAAAACTTCCCATTTATTGGCATTAATTGCCTGTTGCCCTCTAAAGAAATTAGGCGGTAAGCACCGTTTGAATAGACTGTGTCTATCACAAACGGTCCTTCCCACTTGGGTTCGAATTTACCTTTCTTCTTAGAAGTGAGGATTATTGGTCGGCGAGCAGCGAGGACTAGATCTCCTTCCTTAAAGCTTCTTTGGTGGACTCTTTTGTCAAAAGCCCTGGATATCCTAGCCTGGTAGAACTCGATGTTTTGTTGAGCTTCCAAGCGCTTTTCGTCCAGCCTTTCGAGTTCCTCGAGACGCTTTTGATGCTGCTCTTCGGTCGTCATCTCTGTTGCGAGAGCGATCCGAAGGGAAGGAATTTGAATCTCCAACGGTAGCACAGCTTCACATCCGTACACCAAAGAATACGGAGTAGCTCTTGTAGGAGTGCGTATTGTGGTGCGATAAGCCCAGAGCGCTTCGCCGAGTTTATCGTCCTAATCTCGCTTATTGGTCTTCACAAGCTTTGACAGGATCTTGATGATCGTCTTGTTGAAAGCCTCAGCTAATCCGTTCACAGCTGGGTAATAAGCTGTCGACGAAACATCTTGAATCTTGAACTTGTCGCAAAACCTGATGAAGGCATTGCTTATGAATTGCGGACCGTTGTCATGAATGATCCGCCTCGGCACGCCGTGTCGGTATATGACATGATGCTTGATGAAGTTGATGACGTTGTTCGTCTTCACTTCTTTAAGCGGAATGGCTTCAGCCCACTTTGAAAAGTAGTCGGTGATAGCGAGAATAAATCGATCACCTTTGACTGAAGGAGGAAAGATAGGACCGACAATATCTATACCCCATTTCTCGAATGGCCAAGATGTGGTTGATGTGTGCAATCGCTCCGGAGGTTGGTGCATATAATTTGCATGCACTTGACAAGCATGACATTCTCGGGCGTACTCGATCGTGTCACGAACCATTGTTGGCCAGAAATATCCCATTCTTCTGATTCGATCATACAGCTTGGGACCAGGCTGATGCGCACCGTATTCTCCTTCATGTGCTTCCTTAAGAACTTCTTTTGCTTCTTCGTTCGAAAGGCATCGGAGAAGCAAATCATCATACCCCCGGCGATATAGCGTACGGGTCTCGGTATTGTAAAAGAACCGCGGAGCTCTACGGCGAATAGATTCTTTTTCCTTTACGTCCTCCGGCAAAATACCATATTGGACGTAATCGATGATGGGAAAACGCCAATCTCGGGACTCAGACCCGATTTGGGTTGAGTTCACCTCTTTGGCGTTCTCATTTTTATCATCCTCCTCTTCAACCTCCATATCGTATATAGGTATGCAGAGTTGGTGTGACCTTACTGTGACTAGCAGTTCAGTTTCAGGCGGTTGCGCGAGTGATACTGTTAGTGCTGCCAGTGCATCCGCATAAGCATTCTGGAGACGTGGGATGTATTCGATGTAGAATTCTTCAAAAGAATCTGCCATTCTGACGGCCTCCTGGTGGTACGGAATCAGATCTGGGTTCCTGACTTCATACTCTCCACGAACTTGGTTAACGATCAATTGAGAATCTCCAAAGGCTTCGAGATACTCGACCCCCAGCTCTTTGGCGAAACTGAGTCCAATGATGAGCGCGTTGTACTCGGCTATGTTATTGGAACATGGATTCGTCAGCGAATAAGCTCGAGGCATCACGTGCTTCCCTGGGGAAACTAGGACCACTCCAACTCCGGAGGTGACTTTATGACATCCAGGGGTTACTGCCTTATTAACTGCTCTCGAAGCACCATCAAAGTATAATTGCCATACTTGTTGGTGCGACGTGGTGTTAACCTCGTGGGTTTCGTCTGGTAAATCATCATATACCTCAACTGCGTCCGTTGTCGGGCTTGCCGCCAAAAGATCACAGATCGCTTGTCCTTTGACCGATTTCTGCTGTTTGAAGTGTAGATCATACTGGGACAAAAGAAGGGCCCACTTTGCTAACCGACAATTCATTGAACCTGGTTGAGTCATGAACACCCGTACCGGATTAACATTGGCAATGACGTAAATCGTCTGGCCTACTAAGTAATGTCGCATCTTCTGTACTGCGAACACCAATGCGAGACATTCTTTCTCGATCATCGGATACCGAGACTCGGCGCCTATCAAGGTCCGACTTAGGTAATAGACTGCCTGTTCGTGACCATTATCATCGTCTTGTGCTAATAAAGCACTTACCGAATGGTTCATCACCTTGATGTAAATCAAGAACGGTTTACCTGATTTTGGTGCGACCAGAACAGGGGGATTCATCAGATATGCCTTGATATCTTCGAATGCCTTCTGGCAAGCATCGTCCTAAATAAACGATACGCCCTTCTTGTTTAGCTTCGAAAATGGTTGGCACTTCCCAGAAAGATTTGAAATGAACCTCCGGATATAAGCCAGACGACCTTGCAATCCTCTGAGTTCTCTCAGATTCCTCGGGGGTTGCAATTCATTTATCGCTTTTACCTTGTCTGGGTCAATGTGTATACCCTTAGTGGTGACGACGAATCCCAGGAATTTTCCGCTGGATATTCCGAGGAAGGATTTTGTGGGATTCATCTTCAACTGATGACTCCGCATAAGATCAAACATCGTTCTTAAGTCCTTTATGTGATCTTCTTTGTTGCGGCTCTTTACCACTAAATCATCAACGTAGCATTCCACCGTTTTCCTGAGATGTTTCTGAAAAATCTTAGTCATCGCTCGTTGGTATGTAGCACCTGCATTCTTCAGACCGAACGGCATCACCGTGTAGCAGAAGACACCGAGGGGTGTTCTGAACGCTGTGTGTTTCTCGTCGTCCGGGTGCATCTTGATTTGATTATACCCCGAAAAGCCGTCCATGAAGGACATTCTCTCGAATCCGCATGTATTGTCAATAATGACATCCGTGATTGGGAGAGGGAAATCGTCTTTTGGACATGCTTCGTTCAGATTCCTGAAGTCGATGCAAATCCTGATCTTGCCATTCTTCTTCATGACAGGAACGATGTTGGCTAACCAGTCTGGATGTTGTTCCTCTCGGATGAATCCTGAGTCGATCAACTTCTTAACCTCAGCCTCGATGGCTTCCATGATCTGCGGACGAAACCGTCTTTGCTGTTGCTTGACAGGTTTGGCATCCGGTTTGATGTCGAGGCGGTGCATCGCCACATTGGGGTCTAGCCCTGGCATGTCTTCGTAATTCCATGCGAAGACATCAATGTATTCTCTGATCAGGGCAATTAACTCCTCCTTCTCATCTGGGGGAAGGCTACCGCTGATAAATATAGGCTTTGGATTGGCCTCATCACCCATATTAATTTGGACTACTTCGTCCTCGGTGGGTGGTTCTCTCTGCTCGAACCTATCACCATATTGCATGTTCAGGTGATGAACCCATGGGTCCTCCCACGTTTGTATTTGATCGTCGTCTTCCATTGTAGATGGATCAGCTGTAGTCATATTCGACATTAAGGTTTTGAACATTTCTCCCAAACTTGTGTCGGAATCCTCAGCTGAAGAGTCTGGCAAGTACCCATCCTTAGCTTTGTTAGCAATTTGATCGATGATTTGCCAACCACATTTGTCATCTGATGAGACATAGCCTAGGCCTCTCTTGTGACGGTAATAATTATCCGGTTTCCCTTTTGGGACATATGCCATTTTGACTGGGACACGGGAACCTCGATCGAAGTATAAACCTTCTCCGAGTGTAAAGTCGTACCCTTGTTTTTCCATGAGTGTACGCGCTTCCGGACTATACTTTGATAAGTGAAGACCAGATTTGTCATCGTCTTCATCTTTTCTTAGGAAATGATCCGGCAACGGAAGATTTTCCCCTTTACCGTAGATCACTTCTTTTTGTCCTCCTGTTTTGGCAGGAATAATCCGAGTTGTTCCGAAGGAATGCTGGGGGCGTTTCTTTGTTACATATGATGATCGGAGTGGCATACATAAATCGGGATTATCGTATAATCCTTCTATCACATCATCAAGAGATAAGGAATACTCTAAACCAGGATTTATTTCAATATCGGCAAGTTGCCAGTTACAACCGCCGTCTGACGACTGTTCGTCATCGAGATTGATTACAAAGGATACAATGTCATTCAAAACAAAACCACCATTGTAATCGAATCCGGCTTCGGAATCAGCTTCTTCTCCGCTGTCCGTGCCTTGGATCGATGGTTCCATGTCGGATTCGTTACCATAAAGGAGAGAATCTGTGAAGTAATTCTCACACCCTTTGAATGGTTGCTTATCCGCGACCACCGTCCTAACTCTTCCATCAGTGTCGACATATTTCAAACACTGATGTAGAGTGGAGGGAACTATAACATTACTATGGATCCAAGGCCGACCCAATAGTAAGTTATAGGATGTCTCAGCATCAATCACGTAGCACGTGACCTCCGTCTTTAAATCGCCCATTTGGCACTTTATCCGGATTTTACCCAAAGGTCTCGACCCGCTGGTGTTGAATCCGTAGATGACTGTGCCTATAGATGCCAACTTGCTGACTGGAATGCCAAGGCTGTGCATTAGTCGAAGTGGCATAATACTCACAGCGGAACCCGGATCCACTTGGATTCGGTTGACTTCACTGGAGCCAATGTACCCGACGAAGTATAGAGGCCGATCATGATTTGAATTCTTCGTCTGCATGTCCTCTTTGGTGAAGGTGATGCAGGGAAGGTTCTTAGCTGCCACGTTACACTGTTGGGCTAACAATTCTAGCTCCTCAGGTGCTGGCTTGATCCTGGTAAGGAACGCCTCTGAATCGGCCAAGGCCTCTTGTAAGGCTTCTCTAGTTTCCTTAGACAACCGTAGTAGCTCGTACAGCGTTATCCGTGCTGGAATATTGGCCAGCTGAGCTATGATGTCGAAGGCACGCGGATTTTTTGAACTCTCCGGTTTGTCTTTTCCAATCGGACGACTGAAACAAGACTGCTTCGGATTCTGGACCTCCTCGGGCCTCTTTTCTTTCTGTTTGTCAACCGGTTGCCGTCGAGCATCTTCAACCGGTTTGGGAACTGCAATCACCCCCAGCTCTGTGAGAGTCTTGGCTGGTCCTCGTTTTGTCACCCCCTGCTCAGCAAATTGATCGCCCGGGGATGGATATTTGAAGTGGTATTCATTTCCACTCCGGGTTGCAAAGACCTCCTGCTCCTTGTCGGAAAGTGGGAAAGCTGGGATTCTTTCGTCATCTTCTCCTGGGATGGCAGAAACTCCGTAACAAGACTTGCCTTTCCCTTTGGACTTCTTCTTGGATGACGACCCGGCCCATTGTTCATCTTCAATCAGGTCGGGGTGCACCCAGAGAATTTCACCGTTTGGGGCTGTGTGAGGCACTAGTCCCTTTTGACGTTGTCCGTGCGGGTCGTCATTCACTGTCTTCATCCCGACTTTGGTAATGCGTTTTGGCTCGAACCAGTCTGTAGGTACTGATCCAAAACTAATCGACACCGTGTTTGCTCCCACATTCTTGGCTGGTTTCGGAGTTATGACTCCTACATCGATCAACGCTTGGATCTTGTCCTTGAGGTGATAGCAAGACTTCGTTGGGTGGTGGACCGCTCTGTGGTACGCGCAGTACTTCGGGTCCGTCACCTTAGTGGCTCCTTCATGATCCACGATCGCCGGCAACTGAATTTTGTTGTTCTCCAACAAGTACTTGAAGATGCCGGGGACTTCATCATCCTTGAAGGAGTAGACTTTGGGAAACCTCGGCTCCGAAGACTTTTGCTTCTGGGACCGTTGCTGCCAATGCGGCTGCGACTGTTGTGGCGCTCTTTGCTGCTGCTGCTGTTGCTGAGGTTGCAATTGAAATGTCTGGTTAGCATCAACAGCATTAACATGAGCTTTACCTTTCCCCTTCTGGTTGAAGTTCTGTTTTGGAGGATTCGTTGCCGGTTGACCTCTCTCCGCCTTCTTTCTTCTGAGGAATCGCTCAGCTTGCTCTCCTCGAACCTTCAAATCCTTCCAGGTCTTGGATGGTGCCGTGCCCATTGCTTCCAACACGTCCAGTGAAAGGTTGTTGTGGCAGGTCTGGAGGATGAACTCCTCAGTGATCGGGTCCCGGCAATTCATCGCCTTGTTCCGGAACCTTTTGACGAAGGTGTCGACCAACTCCCCGTCTTTTTGCTTCTCATCGAGCAACAATCCGATAGAGATCTCGGTATCATCGTCGAAGAAATTTGCAAGAAACTTGGTCTCCATGTCATCCCAGCTGTTTATGCTTCCAGGCTTGAGGCGACGATACCAATCGAAGGCAGCTCCGCGAAGAGTGCCGACGAATGACCGTACCATCAGAGGCTTATTACCAGAGATGACTCCCAAGTGCGATTTGAAGTAAATCAAATGCTGAGTAGGGGAACCCATCCCATTAAACGGCGTGAAGTTAATTAGACTAAACTTCGCCGGATATGGGATTGATTCCCACTCTCTTGGGTATGGACAAGGAATGCCCGTCTTTTTCGTCTCTTGAGCAGAGATCAATGTGTTGATCTTGCTCTCGAGATTTTTAATTTTTAGGCTTTCACCTGTGTCTTCGCTAGCATTCTCGTTACCACCCCCTGGGTTGATGGGAGGGTTGTTAACATTTCGAACCTCATTTGTGTCCTCATCTTCCAGGTTGTTCTGGTTGGGACGACTTGGTTCACCGTGTTGGTTCCTTAATGCTTGAAGCTGTTGGTCATGCATCTCTCTCATGTTCTGCATAGCCATTTGCATTTCGAACCGAAAGGTCTCCTGTTGTTTAGCCATGGCATCTTCAAGCATCTTGGCCACTTGCTCCGCGTTTATCATAAACGCTTCGCGGGGTTGTCCTTCACTGGACACTGTGTTATCAGACGCCACTGCTGAGCCAGCATCTGATTCTTCATCTCCCGAAGGTACTCTTGTTCGGATTCTACCATACGTCGCGCGAATGATAGCCCCGGATTGTAGACGAGTTACACGTCGGGATATTTCTGGAACCGCCTCGGGGTTATCCTGAACCGATGTTCCTGTGCTGGTCATATTTGCGGTGACCCTTGAATGCTCACCATCTTTGACCATCTTCCTCCTTCGTTGGAAACGCCTATGCCTTGGTTTTGGCGTTCCATCGTTTAGTCTTTCAAACACAGATACTCTCTCAGGGAGCGCCTTGACGCAGTTGCACTCGGACAGTACCGCCCGAATGAGCTTCGAGCAAGGACATTGTGTTTCGAGCCTTCGAGGGCTCCTCTTTCTGGTTTTACTCGTACCCCCGGCACGATAGTACAGCTCGTCCGTTTGAAGGTCGGAGCAAGCTATCGTGTGTTGGCACGATCTCTCAGGTATAACGTTGTCGTCATCAGATGACAACGTTTCCTTCTGAGGAATAATTGTCTTCTTCGGACCATCCAGAGTCACACGCCTCGAAACACGCCTTTGTGGGCGTGAATCCTCAGCGGGCTCTTGCGCTTCTATGCGCAAAGTTGTGCGCTTGGGTGCCACAATTTGCTCTAAGTGTTGAGGGTTGCGGCGACCCCCAGCATGCTGCATTGGTTGGGACTTCTTCATTGGCCCCAAGCGCTCTTGGACTGGAGCTTTACCTCGTTCCTTCGGAAGTGGGCCGAGGCGCTCCAAAACGGACTTTTTCTTCTGGGATGGTCTTGCGGGATCTCCCAGGGCAGTTGTGGCAATCACCGGCTGTTTGAGTTGACTTACCGGAGTTCGAACTTTCGGAGGCTGCGGGTTTTGCTCCTTAGCCTGAACCGCTTCAGACTTTGGCCTCCAAACCTTGCGAGTTGGTGGCGGCTTTTTGACCACCTCCTTCTGCAGCTTCCGACGGGCTTCTTCGGCTTTGGCCCGTGCTTGCGCCGACAACGCGCGCCGTTTGCGGATGCGCTCCTCCAGTGTCGAGCGGTTCCGTTTGACCCGGACCCACTCCGTTGTCGATGGTTTGGAGGAACCACCCTTCACTTGTTGTTGAGGCTGTTTGCCTCGTTTGTTCTTCAGGTCCGCATGATAGCGGACCCCGTCAACGGACTCCATGGCCTTGGCGAATTGCTTCGCGAGGCGTTGACGCTGCCTCTGGCAGGCTCTCTTGGAGAGAGTCACCACGCCTTCAATGGCGGATTTGACCTTCTTTGAGGTCGGTAGGGCCTCACTCAACGCAGCTTCGGCGTCGATCGGGGTGAGGTCATCGTTGGTGGCTTCGGCTTCATCACACCAACGGACTTTTCTCCTGGAGGAGAACTTCTGGAACTTCTTGGACTTGGGGGAGGAGGTAGATCCGGACGAGGACACGTACTCCTCGTATTTCTGCTGGTCGAATTCATACTCGACCTCCTCCACGACCGGGATCGAGATCCGCGGCTGCGACACTCCGATCTCGGTAGCGGGATCGGTGTCTCCCACTGTGGTCGCCAGATTGTTCGCGTGGAAAATTGTGTTCTTCTTCATTGATGATCCCATTACAACTTTGGTAACAACTTTATGCGTTTACAAAGTTCCGGCCTTTTTGTAGGATCCGGTTACAATGAAAATCAAAACAAAGAAAATAAAATTACAATTCTCCTTGAACAAATCACGAGTTTCCTGTTTTACGGTCCCTCGCTTGCGTGGGTTGTTTGCCTGTGCTGGGGTTGATTACCGTGGACCACCGCGCAATCTCGATCCGAACAGATCTACGTGGTATGACGGGTATTATCTCACGAAGGAGATAATAGCCGTGAGGGATCGTTTCACCAAGGAAACGCTCGCTCAAATCTCGGGATCTAAGAACCAAGCTTAGATCCGGAGTAGAATGGCGTAGATCTGGGAATCCAAGTCTTCAAGCCTTCACAATCCAAGTTGAGGTCGCAATCCGGCAGAGTTTCGGCTCTTCAGAAGTTTTAGAAAAAAGTCCCCTCAAATGAACAAACACCTGGCCTATTTATAGGCACTCAGAACTGTGCATATGCACAGTTCTGAGCCTAGCCACCCTGAGGTGGCTCGGCCTTGGCCGAGCCACCCAGGGGTGGCTCGGCCACCGAGCCACCCTGGGGTGGCTCAGCTTGGGCCGAGCCACCCCGGGTTGGCTCGGTTTCGGCCGAGTTCCCGGGTGTTGGTTCGTTTCGTCGTTTTTAGGTGTTTTCGGTTCTCCGTCGTTAGGATTTGATTCGGTTTCTGGAATCGACTCATTGACTTGATTCCAAATATGGCAGTTAATCCGTTTCTGAGTTCGAGTCTGGGATTGATCTTGATTCGATCGTTATATCACCGAGTTCGCTCTTTTTTAGATGACTCGGTGATTCCCCGAAACGTACGTGCGAACGTGTTCCGTCGCTTATGTGCTTCGTCGTCTCGAACTTTCGTTGATTTGTTCCGGTCTTGATTCGATTGCCCGAATCTTCATTTGGCAGTAGATCCGCTTTGGTGTTTGAGTTCAGGTCCGTTTTGTTGTTGGACGACTCGTTAACTTTCCGAACCGTTGGTTTGGTCCCGCACGCGAACGTATTCCGTTGCTTGCGTGCCGTTCGTTGGCTTCATAGCCTCGTTAGTTCGCTTCGTTGCTCGAACGTCCGTTGATTTGTCGAATCATCGTGCCGAGCTAAGCTAAGGGACTTATAGGCAATTTTATACGCCTACACCCTGCACCTGTGCCCGGAGGTAATCTTTCGGCGCGGTGCTCTTGTGTACGAAGTTGGGTTTGTATTTTCTGACTGTTCTCATTGAATCCGTGCAGGTGCAGTCGAGAAAGCGATCCCCATCCCTTCTGACGAAGAGGGGGGGAGTGGAGACGAAAGAGAACTAGGGGGCTCAGATAAGCATGAGCTTTAATGCTGCTGACCTTCCTAAGCCAAAGGGGTATTTATTTTATTTTTTGTATCCGTAGTTGTCCCCTCTCGTGAAGTTACTGGCAAGGAGGATCCTCCCTCTTGGGAGGGTCATCCAGGCGAATCTGTGGCGGATGATGACGACGCCTCAATTCACGAAGCGCTATCAAGCGAAGAGGAAGTAACGGTCCCCGTGGGTCAGCAAAGGGAAACCTCCACCTTCGAGGAAGCACCGGTCGGAGGTGAGCGCTCAGTGCAAGAGCCCCCAGCTCAAGAGGGAACCCCCATTGGGCTGATGGCCACTTCCTTGTCGGTGGTGACCTGCGACTCTGCCACTGCCACTCAGGTGACACCAGCGATTGCTCCGGCTCTGGCGGCACCAATCGCTGCTTCCGCGATCATGACCACCAGTACCTCAATTGTGACATCCTCCTCTGCCGAAGATGCCGCTCTCTCTCCTTTGGAACGCTGGCAAAAGACGCAGGTGGTGCGAGCTTTGGCCAACTTCGAAGATACTCTGGCTCACTGCACCCGGCTGGTCTTGGAGGAGAGTTGCCCCTTCGAGGAGTTCAAGGAAGTTCTTGAACACGATGCGTCCTTTCTGCGTAAGAGGCTTGGCGCTACCACGGTGAGGCCATACCTTCGGCGCCTGACCGAGGTAGAGGGGGTTGTTTAGTGGCTACTCGCTCTTCGTGCGGAAAGTTCCACTCTTGTTGATCTCGCCTCCCGCAAAGTTCGAGTAGCTGTGGCAGATCGTGATCGCCGTCTGAACGAGAACATGTCGCTGGAGTTAAAGTTGTCAGCGGAGTTGGAGCAGGCCAAGGCTGAGGATGCACGAATGGCCCGCAAGCAAGAAATGGTCGATAGCCAGTTCTCCTGAATCTCCTTCGAGATAGAGAGGCTAAAACAGGTCATTGCTGACGCACAGGCTTCCCTGGCCGTTCAAGAGAAGGCTCGCGAGCAGGTGGCAAAGGAGCTGGAGGGTGTTGAGTCTCGCCGGCAATTGGTCATCGACTCTGTTGAGGAGAAGGATCGAGCTCTCAAGGATGTCAAGGAGACCATTCAAGACTTAATCTCATGCACAGAGGAATATCTTCGTCGAGAGGTCTTAAGGAGGCTTGAGTTTCGCCATGCTGAAGAAATTCGTGAGGCGGAGCTGCGATTGAAATCCTTGTAATTCGTCTTTAATTTCCTGCTTGTAATAGGATTTTCTTTTCATGAATGAAATTGTCTTTTTGTTTGGACTATTACTGCTTGTGTGCATACTATATATACACATATATCCCTATGCACTATGTACAAGTTGCCGTTTGGCCGCGGGAGATTGTTAGTGGCAGATTTTGGTCAAAACTCACTTCACCTGCAGGTGAATCTTACCGAAGGCAAATCCGCAGTTGTTACTCTGATCGTGATTTCGGTTGTGGGTGGGTTCCACTTTTAGCGGGTCGTGTGTTCACCCACGTGTACGTCGGTTACGGAGGCGTGGGTGAGCCGCCTCGCATTAATTGTGGTGCGATAGGTCTCTTTGTCCTTCGTGCCCGATCTGGGCCGTTGGTTAGAGATCGTATCCAGGAACTACCGAATCTCAACCGCCCATGTAGGATACGGAATATTCGGCTTTCTCTTCAACTGCTTGGGCCTGAACGGTCCCATCGAGCCGCATATAGCTGCCTAGGGTCGGGGTATTTTAGTACCCTCATCTCCATCAAGAAAGATCAAGGTTTTCCTGTTGCTCTTTCGTAGAGAAGATCCAAATTTCCCTAGCATCTCCCAGATGGCATCGAAGACGAGGAGCGCGACTTCAAAGAAAGGGAAGGAGGTTTCTTCTTCGGGCGCTGCCGAAGCTGCTACTGTCGAAGGTATGTCCTCAACTCAACCCTCGTTTAGGCAGGGATAGGTATTTCTCACTTAATTCTTCTTTCACGCCATTGCTGCGCTTCACAGCCCATGAGGCTGAGCCCATTCTGATATCCGATGATGAGCCCGAGGGCCCGCCGGCTTCTCCTATCCATGGCCCTACTCCGTAGCCGGAGGCGGAACCTTGCCTCGAGGTCCCGCCCATTGTGATGCTCGCCCCAGGTCAGGAGCCTGTTTCCCCTGGTTCCTTGTCTTGGCAGGCTCGCGTCGAGGAGTTCGAGAATGCCGTGATGCAGGTGATTTCTCTCGTCGATCTTGGAATGGGCAGCTTTGACAGCTTCAGGCAATCTCTCTTGGATCGCGTGCTCGACTTTTGACGATCGGGCGAAAATCGGCTTCCCTCCCGTTGTATGCAGGAGCTCCGTCTTCTGGAGTCGCGCATGATA
>BQKN01028755.1:0-10278 GCA_022839385.1 Asparagus kiusianus
GTTGACTTGATTCCGCATGCGAATGGATGCATTCCGTTGTTCACGTGCGGTTCGTTAGCTTCGTAGCCTCGTTAGTTCGCTTCGTCGCGTATCGTTTGGCTTCGGTGTTTGCAGGCTAACGGTTGTGCTTGGATATGTCGCCCGATGGTCCATTTGTCAAATCGGCGTCGTCGAGCTGTGTTAAGGGACCTATAGGCAGTTTTATACGCCTACACCCCCAGCCTGATTTAGCTGGGGTTTAGGGGGCTACATGATTTACGGGAAATATCTCTTTAGGAATTTCCCATTAATTGGCATCATGAGCCTGTCTCCTTTTTGATTGATGAGGCGATATGCTCCATTCGAATAAATTGAGTCTATTACGAAGGGCCCTTCCCATTTAGGATTGAACTTCCCTTTGGTTTTGTGCGTCATCACCATGTGTCGTCTGTTGGCCAAAACTAAATCGCCCTTCTTGAAGATCCGTTCCTTAACCTTTTTGTTGTAGGCTTTGGAAATACGGGCTTGATACAATTCAATCTGTTGTTGAGCTTGAAGTCGTCTGTCGTCTAGGGCTTCAAGCTCTTACAGACGCCATTGATGTTTTTCTTCCTCTGTTAGTCCCGTCGTGATCGTGACTCTCAGAGAAGGGATTTGGATCTCCAGTGGCAATACAGCTTCACAGCCATATACCAAAGAGAATGGTGTAGCCCTCGTAGGGGTCCTCACCGTTGTACGGTAAGCCCACAGACATTCGCCAAGCCTTTCATCCCAATCACGTCGGCTCTTGGAAACAAACTTCTTGAGAAGTTTCACTATGGTTTTGTTGAAGGCTTCTGCAAGACCATTTGCTGGCGGATAATATGCCGTGGATGCAACACTCTGAATTCTGAATTTGTCGCAAAACCTCTGGAACCCAAAACTGACGAATTGTGTCCCGTTGTCATGGACTATCCGCCTCGGAACTCCAAAACGGTAGATGACATGATGTTTGATGAATTTAATTACGTTGAAAGTCTTGACTTCTTTCAACGGGATTGCCTCCGCCCACTTGGAGAAATAATCGGTCACGGCCAGAATAAACCGGTGCCCTTTGGAGGTCGGAGGAGAAATTGGTCCCACGATATCCATGCCCCACTCTTCGAATGGCGAGGATGCAGATGTGGGATGTAAGTTCCCAGGTGCTTGGTGGATGAAATCCCCATGAATTTGACACACGTGACAACGTTTAGCGTAGTCAACCGCGTCTGAGAACATTTTTGGCCAGTAATAGCCAATTCGACGGATGCGATCTCCTAATTTAGCTCCGGGTTGATGAGCTCCGCACATTCCGTCGTGAGCTTCTTTAAGAGCTTCCCTTGCTTCCTTTCGAGAAAGACATCGAAGCAAAACCCCATCATGTGATTTACGATACAGGACTTGAGAGGCTGCATCGTAATAAAATCGGAGGGCCTTTCGTTTGATAGCGGCCGCTTCCTTAGGATCGACGGACAAAATTCAGTACAGGACATAGTCAATATATAAAAATCGCCAATCTCTAGATTCGAACTCTATGGAGGTTGTACAGACCCCTTCCGACATTATCTTGTCTGAATTTCCCTCCGTAGGAATCTTAGAGTAGTATAGTTCACGTCCTGCGACGGGGATCGTCGTTTCGGTACCTGGCGGTAATGCCAGCGAAGTTGCCAATGAAGTCAAAGCATCAGCGTAAGCGTTCTGGGCCCGTGGGATGTATTCAATAAAGAATCCCTCGAACTTCTTAGCTTGCTTCAGCACTGCGAAGTAGCACGGGATTAGGTCCTCATGACGTACTTCATATTCCCCTCGGACTTGGTTTACAATGAGCTGAGAGTCACCATAAGCCTCAAGATGCCGAATATTAAGTTCTTCGGCAAGTTGCATCCCTAGTAGCAGAGCATTATACTCAGCTATATTGTTGGTGCAAGGTTCGATTAGGGAAAATCCTCTTAGGATTACGTGACCGTTAGGAGAGACGAACACCACTCCTACTCCCGCAGTAATCGCTCCGTGAGGGTTTGCTCTAGATGCACCGTCGAAGAATAATTTCCACACTTGTGTAGATTCTTGAACAACACAAGCCTCGACGACTTCGTCGGGCAATTCTTCATATAGTTTAGATGTCCCTGGCATCGGATGATCGGCTAAGAAATCTGCCAATGCTTGACCCTTTACTGCTTTTTGGGGCATGAATTGCATGTCGTACTGCGACAAGAGAATGGCCCATTTTGCAAGCCGACAGTTTAGAGACGATGGTTTCGTCATCAGCACTCTCAAAGGATTCACCTTAGAGGTGATGTGAATTGTTTGTCCGACTAGGTAATGTCGCATCTTTTGAACTGCGAATACCAAAGAGAGACATTCTTTTTCGACCGGATTGTACCGGTGTTCGGCTCCCATCATGGTTCTGCTTAAGTAATAGATGGCTTGCTCTTGCCCTTGATCATCATTTTGAGCCAGTAACGCTCCTAGAGAATGATCCATAGCCCTCACATATAACAAGAATGGTTTTCCTGATATAGGGGCCACAAGAACAGGCGGCTGGGTAAGGTATTTCTTGATCTCTTCAAAAGCTTTCTGGCATTCTTCATCCCAGACAAAGGACACGCCTTTCTTCATAAGCTTTGAGAAAGGTTGGCAGCGCCCCGAGAGATTAGATATGAATCTTCGGATGTATGCTAATCTGACTTGCAGGCCTCTAAGCTCTTTGAGATTCTTCGGCGGCTTCATGTCTTGGATGACGCGCACCTTCTCTGGATCTAGAGAAATTCCCTTGGACGTGACAATAAATCCCAGGAATTTTCCACTTGATACTCCGAGAAATGATTTTGTTGGGTTCATCTTCAGCTGATGTGTTCGTATGATTTCGAACATAGTCTTCAAGTCTGCAAGATGATCATCCCTACATTGACTTTTCACTGCTATGTCATCCACGTAGCACTCGATCTTCTTACGCAGATGTTCATGGAAGGTGGCGTTCATCGCACGTTGATAAGTTGCACCTGCGTTTTTCAGACCGAAGGGCATCACTGTGTAGCAATACACCCCCAACGGTGTTCTGAATGCAGTATGCTTTTTGTCTTCAGGATACATCTTGATTTGATTGTACCCAAAGAATCCATCCATAAACGACATTCTTTCATATCCGCAGGTGTTGTCAATCATGACATCGGTCATGGGAAGTGGAAACTCATCTTTTGGACAAGCTGCGTTAAGGTCACGGAAGTCGATACATATACGGACCTTACCGTTTTTCTTGGGAACGGGAACAATATTGGCCACCCAGTTCGGGTGTTGTTCCTCTCTGATAAAGCCTGAGTCTATAAGCTTTTTCACTTCAGACTCAATTGCTTCCATGATCTCTGGACGAAATCGGCATTGCTGTTGTTTAACGGGTTTGGCATCCGGATCGATGTTGAGACGATGCATGGCCACTTTTGGATCGAGACCCGGCATGTCTTCATAATTCTAAGCAAAGACATCTATATATTCTCGGACGAGAGATATAAGGTCCTCTTTTTCGGATGATGATAAGTCTTCGGCTATGAAAATGGGCTTAGGGTCATGTTCATCCCCCATGTTAACTTGGACCACTTTATCTTCAGTGGGTGGTTCACGTTGTTCGAATCGTATATCCCAAAAGATGTTGAGGCGTTTGATCCAAGGATCATTGGTTGATTCGATTAATGCTTCATCACCCCCTGTATCTTCATCTGGACGACTAGTCGAAACCATATTCACGGTCAGATTTTTAAAGGAAGGTCCGACACTGACATCAGACTCGTATGAAGATGTTCCAGATGAGTGGTTCTGTCGCAGATAATTACTTATTTCATTCTCTGAGACAACGGGAGGTGTGACAAATCCTAAGCCTCTTCTGGTTTTTTGATAATAATCTGGGGGTTTCCCTTCTGGGGTTAGGGACATTCGAATTGGTGTTCGCCTTCCCTTCCCGAAGTTTAGACCCTGTTTTCCGTCAAAGTCATACCCCAGTTGTTTCATTAGCCAGAGGGAGTTGGGTTCATGATAATGGAATTGAGGAACTCCATCATCTTCCTCCGAACTTCCTCGTCTGAGTTGTTCAGGTTTGACTTTACCAAAACAGATCGGCTTCTGCCCTTTCCTTTTGGATGGGACTTTGAAGAAAGCCTTCTGTGCATCTTCTATTTCTTCATCTGAAACGAAAGATGACTCGATTGGCAATGTGAGTGATGCCTCTGCGCACAGTACGTGCCATGGGTTGGTACCTGCATTAGGATCATTCTCTATTTGTTCATTTTTAGAGGACACTTCAGACAAGTACGCTAAAATAAAATCTTCATTAATGCACCATTCACTCCCACTCGGTATATTATTATCACTCTCACCCGGACCCATTACATCAAAGTTTAACTCCTATGGACAATCTTCTTCAGGATCTGGTTCGATATCAGCTTCATTGCCGCTATCCCCATCTTCTTTCTCCTGGGATTCGAGGTAAAAGACGGAGTCGGTATGAAAGTTTTCAACTCCTCTAAAAGGATATTTCTTAGCAATCAGGGTTCGAACCTCTCCTTCATCATTGGCATATTTCATGATCTGATGTAGAGTAGATGGGACAATGCGGTTTGCATGTATCCATGGTCGTCCTAACAAAAGATTGTAGGACGTGTCCGCATCTATTATGTAACAGGTCACCTCGGACTTAAGGTCTCCGATTTGACACCTGAGTTTGATCTTCCCCAGGGGCCGAGTACTGTTTGCGTTGAACCCGAAGATGGTTGTCTGGGTGGTGTTCAGCCGATGTATAGGGATTCCTAAGACCTGCATGACCCTGTAAGGCATGATGCTGAGCGCTGAGCCCGGGTCAACTTGTACACGGCTAATTTCTGACGATCCAATGTACCCCGTGTAGTACAGAGGTCTGTCGTGTTTGTGTTTAACCTGCATATCTTCTTGAGTAAAAGATATGCAAGGTAAGCTTCTTGCTGCTTGCAGACATTGTCGACAAGTTTGTTCTTCAGAAGCCTCGGGAATTGGAGTGACTTGGGTGATGAAGCTTTCTGTATTCTTTAAGGCTTCAATTAGAGCTTCCTTCGTAGTCTTGGACAGCCTCAATAGCTCATATAATGTAATTCTGGCCGGTATGTTGGCCAACTGTGTCATGACATTGAATTGAAAGGGAGCACTTGA
Source organism: Asparagus kiusianus (assembly GCA_022839385.1). Lineage (NCBI taxonomy): Eukaryota > Viridiplantae > Streptophyta > Magnoliopsida > Asparagales > Asparagaceae > Asparagus > Asparagus kiusianus. The sequence continues at coordinate 5,170 of BQKN01028755.1, forward strand.
CTCTCCGAGTTCCTGGTGAAGATTTTTGTTGAACTGGACCTCTTTTTGCTTTCCCTTATCAGTCGGCTTTTTCGGTACAGAACCCCCAGCGTCTTGGGGCTGTTCTTCCACCTCCTGAGCGTTCTGGCCGTAATCCCTCAAATAAGCTTTTCCTGACCGAGTGCCAGGGTTATGTCCCGGGTATGCTGCCAGGACAATCCTCTCTTCTTCTGAATCAGTGAGAGGTTTGAGGTGATCATTATTTTCAGTAACAGAGGGGCTAATCATGTTGGAAGACTTAACCTTGCCTCCTTTCTTCTTGGACGAGGTGTTCGTCCACTGTTGGTCTCCAAGTAGGTCGGGGTGGACCCACATGATTTCCCCTTTTGGGGTAGTGAGGGGTACCAACCCCCTGTCTTTCTTACTATGCAAGTCAGCATTCTTCAAGTGCATTTCTCCCTTAGGAATGGGAACGACGCCATTTGCAGTGGTCACCGGTGGGAAGTCGCCGAATTAGACCGCTATCAAGTTGGTAGACACAGTCTTCTGCTCGGGCTTCAGAGTGAGTACGTTTGTATTTACCAGATTTTGCAGAATGTCTTTAAAGACGTAACATTTTCTGGTAGGATGACCCAGGAACCTGTGATAGCAGCAATAGTTGGGATCGTCAACTTTTCCTGCCTTATCCGGTTTCCTGATTTCGGGAAGCTGCAGTTTGTTATTCTTCCGAAGTAGTTGGAACAAGGTGTCCACATGCTCTTCTTGAATGAATACTGCTTTGGCGTTCTCTGTTGATTTGGCGCCTTGCCTTGCTTAGTAGGTGGTGGCACTCGTGTGTAGTCAGCTGCTAAAGTTTCTTTTCCCTTAGACCGCTGGGCGTTGTGTTGATTGTGTTATTGCTGCGGCTTGGGTTGTGGCTCTTCTTCAGCTTTAACTCACGTCACTATCTCTTCAGCTTGTTCTCCTTGCGACACCAGCTGTCTCCAGGAGCAACACTCCGCTACCCTCATCTGGGCAAGGAGCTGAGTCTGCAGGTTGTGCCTGCATGTTTCAACCAAGGTCGATTGGGTCATACCTGAGGGGCATCGCAATGCCATGCTGCGAAATCTCTCCACGTAAGCCTTGATAGACTCTCCTTTCTTTTGCTTAGTGGCAAGAAGAGTCGGGACTGAGACCTCTGTGTCGTCCTCGAAGAATCTGGCCAAGAATAGCCTTTCCAGGTCTACCTATTTCTGGATAGACCCTGCGGGCAATTTTATAAACCATTCAAAGGCAACTCCTTTAAGAGTGCCGATGAACAAGCGGGTCAGGATAGCGTCATTCGCTACCACATCTCCAGTCTGGGATTTGAAGTAGTAAATGTGTTGATTTGGCGATCCTGTGCCATCGAACGGCTGCAAAATAGGGGCCTTAAATTTCGGTGGGTAGGGAGCTGTATCCCACTCGGCTGGATAAGGTCTACAACCCCCTCTTCGCGGAGCTCGCTTCTATTGGCAATTGCATTGAGGTGAGCCTCCAATTCGTCCACTTTAGTAGACTGGAGATGCGGTTCTCTCTCTGTCTCCTTCTCGTTCTCAGAGGAGGATTCCAGGTTGTGAGTTTCGCGATCTGAATGTTCAGTCACTTTTTGTTTTCCCTTCGATGTGGTTCTTCGGGAAGATTCAGGTCTTTGGCCTTTTTCAGCAAGGAGCTGGGCCAACATATCCTTTACTTGGAGAAGTGTCTCCTGTTGCGCTTGGAGCATGACGTGATGTTCGTCAACTCTCTTAGCTAAGTCTTCATGATTCCCTGTTGTGTAAACAGAGACTTCACGAGCTACAACAGAGCTGGAAGATTAGGATTCGGCTATTGGCCGAATGTTCATCATTAGAAGCGATCCCCTTGGCTAACCTCTGGTAGTTAACCGCTCGAATAGCTCCTGTACGAGTTCGGGTGTGTTGGTACACCCCTTCAAACTCTTCGCATCTTTCCCGAACAGTTGGGGAATGACTCCTCTGTGATTCTTCAGAACTGGGATCGGGAGCCTTTCCTCTACCTATCACATTTATAGTGACTTCGGGGTATTTGGTCTCGGTTGTCTTCTTCCTGTATCAGCGTTGTCGTTTGGCAGGCCTGACAACGTTCATCAACCTATCGAATACAGACTGCCGAGGTACAGATATGCAGCAATGGCACTCCGAAAGGACTGCCGAGATAAGCCTCTCACATTGGCATGAGTGAGCTGCTTGAACTGTTGGTTTTCCTCTTGACAATAATTCCCGCAGATCAGGAACTTAGGAGGAAACTTTCCCCGGGTGTGGAGGCGGAGATGGAACCCTCTGCCCTTGGGTGGGTGAAATTGGTTCTTGCCGAACGTGGATTTTGAAACCACGCTGGTTTTTCTGAACCTGGCGGACCTCTTGATGATCGCGTTCTTGAAGAGCAACGCGAGGGTCGCGTTCTTGAAGGGTAACGCGAGGGTCGCGTTTGGGTTTATAAACGTTAGGCCGAGGCCTTCGTTTAAATAATGAAACAGACCCGCGAGGGTCATGTTTTGGTTGAACGCGCCTCTGAGGGTCGCGTTTATTTGGTGAAGTAGACTCTTGAGAGTCATGTTCTTTTTGAACGTGTCCCTAAGGACCGCGTTTATCTTTGGCAGTTTCCTTCTGAGGGCTGCGTTTTGAAGAAACAACGCGCCACTCAGGGTCGCGTTTCAGCTGTATCAGCCGAGGCTCGTAGTTGGGCTCATTACCGCGAAGCGAGCGTTCTACTTTAGGAACGCTAGGCTCGGGTAAAATTTTAGGAACACGATCTTCGCGTTGAGTCAACATTCGGCTTTCACGTAAGTGTGCTCGTCGTATGGATCTTCTCCGTCTGCGAGCGGCGTTCTTCTTGGCTTGTTTCAAAGCCTTGGCAGCAGCGTCATTGACATCTATGGAGTTCATCTCCTCTACAGGCCGTTTATGGCCTGAAGCTCGTGGTGCTGACGCGGATGTGGGTTCATCAACCAGCAGAGCCATTTTGAGTTCCTGGCCGAAGGAGAGGGCTTTCTTTGGTGTTTCCACAACGGAGTTGATCTCCTTGGAGATCTTGCGGACATTGCGCTTAGCCTTGGGGCTCAGCGATCCAGAGGATAAGGCTTCCTCATACTTTGCTTGATCAAACTCTACGACGAGAGTTTCTACAGTCGTTCCCATGAGGTGGACGTCGGATTGCGCCACCACTTCTTCATCAGAAAAGCTTGTCCCCAGCGGAGTCGCCATCTTTTGTTTGTTGGAAAATTGTAATGAAAAGAACAAAAGAAAATTGAATTGAATTCCTTTAATTCCGATTACAACTCGAATACAAAAGAGAAGAAAACGAATTTGGTTTTCTCCTTTGTTTAAAACTGGGTTCTTCAAGGTAGCGATGGAGTGCCTCCTTCGATTGTTCGCGTCGAATTTGCTCTCCGTTGACGATCTGACCGTCTCTTATCTCGTGGGAATGATGAACTTCTGTGAAAAGTTTTATAGGTAACTCTTTATCGAGTTTAAGAACTCTAAACAAGTTAGAACTCTGTGAATACAGTTGTTAGAACCGAAAATTTGGTTAATGACCAAGCAGATATTCTGTTGTTGAAGAATCCTTCTCAGATTTAATCTCCTGAATTTGATTCAAAAATCTTATCTCCAAAGATTTCGTCTCTCTTGCCTCTCTGTGCGGTTGAGATCCGAATCCCCTCCAAACCTGTACGGTTTTGATGCTGAAGAATCCCTTGGCTCGCCCTTTTCTTCCAAAAAAAGCCATCCCTTAACTCGGTTGAGTTGTTGAGATTTTATAGGTGGATAAGAGGTTGTAACTGCCCTTTAAATCCGCTTCTAAGTGGGCGTGATTTCCTCAGATCGTGAGAAAACAGTTCTGAAACCGTTCGACTCGTGTTTGAACAAGTCAAACGCCCAATCTGGCGTTTAGGACCCAACTTTGTGTTTTAGAATTGATACACGAGGTTGGGTGTTGGCTGAACATCCATGAACGCGAGGGTCGCTCACGTTTTGGCTTGTTGTCTGCTTGGAAACGCGAGGGTCGGTGTTGGTTGAACTACTACAAACGCGAGGGTCGCTCACGTTTGGCCTGTGACTTAGAAACGCGGGGGTCGCCTGCACTTCCAGAATTATGACGCGGGGATGACTTCCGCGTTTTAGAAGGAGCTGGTTGACTTGTAACTTCTTCTACAGGGCGTTGCAAGGATCGTTGTTCTGTAATCCTAGCTTTAGCTGTTGTGGAGTGTGAAAGTCGTCGGATTGTAACTTTCACCGTAGGTTGTGAAGACTGCTGAATAGAGTTTCCATCAGTTGTCGGAAGTGCCGTCGATTTGTAACTCTTCTCAATCTATGTGAAAAGTCCTCCATTTTCAATTTCAGTTTGTCGGCATGAAAGCTATCTGATTGTAACTTTCATTGTCGGAACTTGACGGGAATCAATCATCCATAGTGACTTTTAAACGAATATTTGCCCACAGCTCTCTACCAAGAAACTCACCAACTAAGTCCAACCTTTTATTTCTGAAATCATTACACTGCTCATCAGCATCTCTAATAGTTGTTAATATAATATTGGTCATGTTGTTGTCGCAACCATCAAGATCAATCATCTCAAACTTGAAGTAATGTTTGTAGCGATCATAATGCTGCGGATGTGATGATTTAGAAATCTCTTCTGTTTCGATTGTAAGGATGAATTCTGCTTCTTGATTTGAAGGAACTATTGCCTTGTAATCTCGTGTGGATCAGCTATCCATTGTGATTTTTAGACAGCCTACAGCATGCACACGGCAAAACCCCACAAAAGAAAAGAATGAAAGAAAAGCCAAAGCGAAAAACGATACAACAACAGAAATGATAAGAAAACGTACAACTGGAAATCCAATAAAATCAACATGTAAATTCACTACTAAAACATGATAAACATAAATCTAACTGTATATGGTAACCGGGTCGAATACTAACCATCCTAAAACTCATTGGTCCACCTCTCAAATAGGTCCAAGTTTGCATTACCAGACTGACTGTTCACAATCCCCTACACGCATCCAATCCCGCAAAACAGGTGGTTAGAGGACTACACACAATCCGATCTTGACCTAGTCCGGACTCAGGCAAAGCTCAGGTGACA
>BQKN01028771.1:0-19524 GCA_022839385.1 Asparagus kiusianus
ATATATATATATAAGTTTTGATTTTCAAGTTTAAATATGAAACAAATACATATTTATATATATACATGTTTGTTTTCATATGGTTAAGTTGTTTTGGTTTAGTTATGTAGATATGTAACAATATATATCTTCATATACACTTTTGTTTGTTTCATATTCAATTGTATTTAGAAAAATATTGTGTTTATGGATTAAAGACTTGTTCGCACTATTTTCATATCTCATATAATGTCTATAAATCCATTCTAAAGTGTTTCCAAGTTGTTTGAACTCGTTTTTGGAAAAATCAAGTTTTTTGTTCATGTATGTGCATGTGTCCGTGCAAGTTTTTACAAAACAGATACATTTTCACAATTGGGAAATGCAATTTAAAAAATTTCTTTGTTTACATGTTTATCATCATATATACAAACATTTCCCCAAGTTTTACTAATTTTGGAGTTGTTTTGTTATTTTCAATTGAATTTACAAAACCGTATTTTCTGTAGTTTTTTCAGAAACTATATATCTATGTTCAAACATTTATTTCTCTCAATTGGGAAGTGATATTTCAGAAATTTTTTCTCTAAAATGTTTATCTACATGTCTAAAACCTTCTCTCAAATTTCATGATTTTTGGAGTTGGTTTACTATTTTTAATTGATTTTACAAAATCAGATACGCAAAATTCCAGAATTTGTCAAAAACAAAAATCGTCTGTGAACAGTGCGGTTGACCGTACTGTAGCACGGTCGACCACCATTACTGTAGTACCCGACCATTGAACAGTAACAGTAACTTCTATTTTTTGGTTTTTAGTAGGTTTTTGAGATTTTTTGGGTTGTTTTCTTCTACCCTATATATACCCCTTTGTCATAACTATTTTCTACAACCAAGGAATGTTTTAAAAGAGTTTAACAAGGGTTTAAGCTTGTTTTGTGTTTGTTTAAAAGAGTGTTTAAGAGTTTGTTTGTGAAGAGAATTTCACAAGAGTTTGAGAAGATCATCAATCTTGTTTGGGCTTCAATCTACATCCCTCCACTCTTATTTTAGAGAAGTTTTCTTAAACTCTTTATCTAGCTTATTTATGCTTAACTTGTCATATTTATTTTGTTAGATTAAATTAAGTTTAGACTTGTTTTGATTTATGTCTTTGTTCACACATAACCTATTGAGCTTATTGTATTTACATTCATAGTATAATTTGGGGTTGTGGGTTTGTGATTAAGAGTTGTGCTTAATTGAGTTCTCGCCTTGTTTAGAGAACAATCATTTGATTTGTGAGCTTTAATTGTGAGATTCACTTTGTATTATACTAGTACACCGAGAGGAGTGCATGGTGAGAGACAGGGTTGCTTCCAAAAGGAGTAGCATCGGTTGACGAACCTAGGGAGAGGTTATATCCGAGCACTTGAGGAAGGACACGGAGAAACCAATACTTAGAACGTGTGGAGTGTAGTTACATTGTAAGATTGTGATCGTTGATCGGTGACCGTTGAAAACTGATATTGTGTGGTGTAAATGTTATTCGGGTTAGCTTAGAAAACCCGGTTATGATAGTGGATTTCTCCCCGGGAGTGGGGAGCGGAGACGTAGGACGGAAGGTCCGAACTCCGTGATCATATTTTGTGTTTGTATTATTTATTTACACTATCACTCTTATCTTGTTTATATTTATTTGACCCTTGTGTTAGTTTATATATTCTTGCATATATTTTTATCATATAAGATATATCTCATTATTCATATTGCATATTCTTGCTCATATCATATTGTATATCTACCTTACAAGAATAATATTTGAATTACTTTTAATTGGTATAAAATCAGATTAGATTAGCATAAGACCCTAATCACCCCTCTCCCCCCCCCCCTTTAGGGTCTAACATCGAGCAGTAGGCCGACCTGCTCGGTTAGCTTGTCTGGTTGGTGTTTCCATCGAAAGCTGCCTTAGTCATTGATTTCATTAAACTTTAAGCGTTACAGATGAATTCAAATAACAAAAGAATAAAAGATTATAACTTTCTTGAAAATAAACACAAGATCCGTTTATCGGCCCTTGCTTGCGTGGGTTCTTTGCCGGTGCCGGGGTTAATCCGTGGACGACCGCGAATCAGATCCGGTTGCAGGAAAATTCGGCAGAGCTTCGTCTTGATTGAGGAAGTTTTCTAGTTTGAAGCGCTGAGATCGACAAAGCGAAATCAGGGCTCTTCTCAAGATTAAGACCAAGCCTAATCTCGAGGAACGGACGTACGGGCTTCGAATCCTTCGAACGGCTTCTCTTTTGCTTGGAAGTTCGCCGGGATCTCGTTAACCTTCGCTGAAATTTCGTGCTCCTTCACTCTTCAATCTAGCAGCACCTCGTCCTCTTGATAAAATTCCAGATCCCGAAAATGGAGGCCTTTGGCTCGTATTTATAGGCCCTGGATGCAGTTATTTTGGATGAGAACAAGTGATTTGGCTCTATCTTCAGTTAACAATAGCCTAACCATGTTTGGGGATGATATCAAGTCAGTTAGGAACCCCTGGAATAGATAAATCCTATGAAAACAGCTTTAAAACCGTCAAAACACGTTTTAGGTTCCGGACTGCGCGCTGCGGGTCGGATCAGTCCGACCTGCGCTTGCGTAGGTCGGATCAGTCCGACCTGCGCTTGCGCAGGTCGGATCAGATCCGACCTGCACTTGTGCAGGTCGGATTGATCCGACCCGCACTTGTGCGGGTCGGATCAGATCTGACCTGCACTTGTGCAGGTCGGATTGATCCGACCTGCACTTGTGCAGGTCGGATTGATCCGACCCGCACTTGCGCGGGTCGGTTTATTCCGTCCTGCGCTCGCACGGCTTCGCCGACTTATTCTTTTATGTTTCCTTTCTTCCGAGATTTGCTCTTTTCGCGTGTTTGGTCGATTTGTTGACTTGTATGCTTTGCCGCAAGACCGATCGTCGAACGCGCTTTAGTTAAGATACGCGTGTTGATCGATGCGTGCGGACTAATTGGCGTGCGCGCGTTGACTGACACGTACGAGCTGGTTGACGTGCACGCGTTTGACCGACGCGCACGAGATGATTTGACGTACGCGCATTGACTGACGCGCACGAGCTGATTTGACGTACGCGCGTTGACCAACGCGCACGAGCTGTTTAGGTGAATCTTCTTGACTCGCCAATTCATTGCTTCGAGTTTTGTGCGAGATTTTATAGATAGTTTTAGACGCCTACAGATACCCCCTCCAAAGTGTTTCAGCCTCATTCTTTTATAGAGGAGTCTGAAACACTTTGGATATGATGGATCCCCACCTTCAGTCAGTGTTAAGGGACCTACATATGATTTCGATTCTTGACTTCTCCATATTTTAGCATATTCCGTGTTTTGTCGAATAGCTAAGATTCTCCCGATACTACGTTTATCGTCTGACCGTTATTGAAGCCTTGAACCGAAATTGGTGAGTAGACTTTGACTCGTGTTATTGAATTAACTTTTGGATTAATTATCTGCATCGCAACGCGCTGACCGGCGTTGACCTAGAGCTACGTGTTGCTTCGCGTTGACTTTAGGGTTTCGAATCGATCGGCGTTGACTCTTCATCACAACGCGTTGACCGGCGTTGACCTAGGGTTACGCGTTGACCGGTGTTGACCTAGGGTTACGCGTTGACCGGTGTTAACCTAGGGCTACACGTTGACCGGCGTTGACCTTAGGGTTTTGAATCGATCGGCGTTGACTCTCATCGTAACGCGTTGACCGGCGTTGCCCTAGGGCTACGCGTTGACTGGCGTTGACCTTAGGGCTACGCGTCGACCGACGTTAACCCTAGGGTTTCGCATTAACCTGAGGAGAACCAGTTTATACTCGTGTACTCCTGGGAGTATCAGGAATCAGTTTAACCTCATGTACCCGTCGAAGGTTTCCAGGTTATCCTTAAGAATTATTACACATAATATTCTCCAGGAACTTCCCGTCAAAAGTGGGAAACAGTTTAGACTCGTGGTCGCCGATTGGAGTTTGGATTTTGAATATTCCGATAATAGGCGAAAATATCGTGAAATCACCCAAAATATAAAATTATGTCCCGAATATTCCGAAAATAGGTGAAAAATCACAAAATCACCCAAAATATAAAATTAGGTCTCGAATATTCTGAAAATAGACGAAAACATCACGAAATCATTTGAGAGATGGAATTGAACTCCGAAAATTCTGAATCTGAGTGAAAACGTCGCCAAATTATCCGGGAATTGAAATTGAACTCTGAACATTCCAAATATGAGTGAAAATGCCGCGAAATTATCCGGGAGATGAGGTTGGACTCTAAACATTCGAAAACGGGCGAAATCGGACGAAAATACAGCAAAATGGACGCCGAACTGGGTCTGACCCGTGTTCACGCGGGTCAGATGAATCCGACCCGCGTGATCGCGGGTCGGATTAATCCGACCCGCGAGCACGCGGGTCGGAATCTGGAAAAGGGGTAAACACCCCCATTTTTCTTCTTCTTCCTCTAATTTTCGGTTCCAGCTCCTCTTTCTCAAAATTTCGGTTTCTTTTTTTCTCCTTCCCCAAGCTCATCCTCTTCAAGCTCCGGTCCTTTGAGAACTCCCCCGCTTCAAGAATTCGAACCAGATTAGAACTCCCCAAACCCTTCAAATCTTTCACCGATTCCTTCCTCACCTCTTCCGACTTGGATCCGAGCAAAGGGGGAAATTCGAGCTTAGGGTTTCGGCGATTTGAGGTCTTCTTCTCCCTTCAAACTTCAAGAACTTGGGTAAGTCTTTTCTCATGGCTTTGATTCCCTTACCTTGATTTTTTTAGTTAATTCCCCAAGCTTTGATTCAATGATTGAAAACCCTAGTTCTTCAAATTTTGGGGAAACTGAAACTTGCATTGGGTTTGAGTGTTGGCCGAATTTCTTGAGCTTGATTGTGTTCATGGCTTGATAATTTTAGCCCTAGTTCCTTAATCTTGGAAGAAAACCGAAATTTGGATATGGAGTTTGAGAAATTGGCCGAAATCTTGGACTGTTCATGGCCGAATTCTTGGACTGTTCATGGCCGAATTTTGTTGAGATTTTGGTTGATGACTTGATGACTGCAGTTTGAATGTGAATCGCATCTCTTCGAGATTTGGTTGATTTGACTTAGGTGTTCTTCGGCTTAGAACGATTTTGTTGAGTCTGTGAATTTTTTTAGCTTGGTAATTGAACTCTTGAACTTTGGGGAAGAAACTGAAATCTGTGTTGGACTTGAATGTTAGTCGAATTCTTTGGTTTCGATTGCAAAGATGGCTTGATAACTTCAATCCGTGGTTCTTGAATCCGTACATCGCCAAAACAAAATTTGTTGAGATGTTCGAACTGTACATGGCCGAAATTTCATCTTCGTGATTGATGATTATGGATTTGAGTCTCGAACTCGTACATAACCCGACTTTTGACCGAAATTTTTTTGTATGGTTTGAACTTGTATATGATTCGGTTTCGAATTTGCATGTAGCCGAGCTCTTATGTATTCTTGTGTATGATTGAATTCGTAATTCTTGTATATGATTGAGTTCTCGTGTATGCCTTGAATTTGAACATATGTAAAGCCGAGAATTGATTTGAATTCAAACTTATATATGGTCACACCCTCGTGTATGGTTGAACTCATGTATGCCTTGAATCCAAGCTTGTGTACGACTCGAGAACTTTATATGCCTTGAATTTGTACATGTGATTGAACTCTTGCATATGGTTGAACTCTTGTATATATTTCAAATTCAAATTTGTATATAATTGAGCTCTTGTATTATTGAATTCATATGTAACTGAACTCGTGCATGCCTTGAATTCGAGCTATTCTTGTATATAATTGAGCTTGTGAATCCACATGTTGACATGATCGAGGCCTTATATTTGACTCTGTGACACTTAACTTGAACCGGGAATGTCGTATAGGTTTAATTGGACCCTTAATTAGAAAATTTTATTTTGTAGAATTTCAATTAAAGATTCGCAATTTCTCTATTAGTCTTTCAATTCATGTATCTCGATTCTTGATCTGACTGAGCTGTTGATCTTTGTTACAGATTAGCCATGTCAACGATTTGGACCGGTTGGAGCGCGAATTCCGACGGTTACAAGAGTTGAAGACTGCCGGTACTTCAACGTACATAGCCATCTGGATGGAATCTCGTCTACAAGCATGACACGACACTCGGGCTTCTGCTGGACTTGAGATTCAAACGCAACGAAGTCGGGTGGATCAAATGGAGGCCGTCCTCGCTTGACTATCTTGGGGATGACGAAGGATGACTTGGAGCGTTCACAAGTTGTGATATCCGGGAAATTGGAGCTCCCGAAACAGAAGTTAGCCAAGATCAAACAAGAGGCTGCGAAAATATTATCCCTCACCGAGGAATCCTTCAAGGTTGCATTGCAGTGTGAGCTTGAGCGAACTTATACAGAGGAATTGACTAAACTCGAACAGCAAGTCTGTAGTCACAAACTTCATGTAGATTGATTGTAACTCTTGTACCTGCAAACTCAATTTTATTAATAGAAGATATGTCTTTTCATTCGTAATGTCTCCTTTATTATGATGTCTTACTCCATATGGAATAATCAACCATAATACTTGTGGGATTTTTGGCAAACCCCCAGCCTTCAACGGGTTTGATGAGCCTTTACCGACTACCGTTTGAGTCGGGCTAGCTTGTGAATTATCTGGATCCGTTTCACAAGTAACGTTGTGCTAAAGGGATGAACACCTTTAGACTTAATGCTACGAATTTGAATACGTAGACATAGTCATTTTCTTACGGAAATATGGCATCCGGCAACGCGTGTTAGGCCCTGGCTTATCCCTTCTTAGGTTTCGGGATAAAATTCCCCAGACTTAGACTCTGGTGTCTTTTTCAATCGGTAAAAGACTAAACCGGCGACGTGTGATAGACGTAGACTTTAGGATTTTTGGCAAACCCCCAGCCTTCAACGGGTTTAATGTGCCTTTACCGATTACCGTTTGAATCGGGCTAGCATGTGAATTATTAAAACCCGTTTCACATGTAACGTTGCGCTAAGAGAGTTAATTCTCCTAGACTTGGTGCTATGATTTTGAATACATAGACTTTGCTATTTCTTACGGGAATATGGCACCCGGCAACGCGTGTTAGGCGTTGACTCATCCCTACTTAGGATTCGGAATAAAAGTCCCCAGACTCGTACTCTGGTGTCTTTTTCACTCGGTGAAAGACTAAACCGGCAACGCGTGTTAGGCGTAGGCTTATCTCTATTTAGGAGTCGAGATAAAATTCCCCGGGTCATCAAGTGCGCGGATTTGAAGTTGAGAGTTGTGTCTTTTCTCAGGGTAAAGACAAACCAGATGTTGGAGCGGAAGAATTTTATATTCTTGGCCCCAGGTCTTGCTTAGGGTAAAGACGAACCCAAAAATGAAAGAGAAAGAATTTTATATTCTATCTTTCAACACTGAAGAGGAAGAATTTTATATTCTATCTCCAGTTGGGAAGGAAACTCGAGGTGGGATCTCCACCCCCAGAATCCGGAAAGATGAAACTAAGAGTGGGATCTCCACTCCGAGAATCGGAAAGATTCAAATGACCCTAACTTTTATAGGATTGGTCGTTTGTTTCAAGAAAAGAGTTCCTCATTTATTGAGAGGAAATTCCGATTTTGACCCTAACTTTTATAGGTTTGGCTGACAAGGAATTTATGGAAGTCTTTCGTTTATTGAAAGGGATGACTTGATCTTAGTCCTAACTATCTGCAGGTTTGACTAAGAGAGGTTGGAGATAATCCTAACTTTTATAGGTTTGATTGCTCGAATTGAAAATGGACCTCTCGTTCATGGAAGGAATCGAGAGAAGAATTTGGCTTTGACCCTAACTTTTATAGGTTTGACCTGAAAGCAAAGAGAGCGGAATACAGGTAGTAGTAGAAATATTGGTTTGTACTAGCCACTCGATGGGGATTTTGATGTTTAAGTGATTAGGACTTAACACGTCAAGTTTTGAGAATTGCCGTGAATTGGCGGATAGAAATTTTGGTGGGCCCACCGTTAATTGACTTGATCAGTGGAGGATTTTGTGAGGAAAGGTTAATCTGTCAAGATAATCAAATCTCATTCATCAATAACAAAGCACGCTTTAATTTTAAATACATTCAGAGTCCAAGTGTAGATTTTATTCATTACTTTCATAGCAACTGGGTTATCCCTAAGAATACCACATGCGGTATTCTTCCGGGAACTTCCCGATACATTGGTTATCCTGAATACACTAAGGGTAGTATTTTTTTAGGAACTTGCCATTTATCGGCATCATAAGCCAATCGCCTTCTTTGGTGATGAGGCGATATGCGCCACTCAAATAGACCGTCTCTACTACGAACGGCCCTTCCCATTTGGGTTCAAATTTGCCTTTCTTCTTAGAGTTAAGGATCATAGGTCGTCGTTCAGTTAAGACCAAATCTCCCTCTTTAAAACTCCGTTGTCTAATCTTCTTGTCGAAAGCTCGAGAAATTCTGGCTTGGTAAAACTCAATGTGTTGTTAAGCTTCTAAACGCTTTTCATCGAGCATCTCGAGTTCTTCGAGATGTTTCTAATGTTGTTCTTCGGTCGTCATCTGGGTTGCGAGAGCGATTCGAAGAGATGGAATTTGTATTTCCAACGGAAGAACGGCTTCACATCCGTATACCAATGAATACGGGGTCGCTCCCGTCGGTGTACGTACCGTGGTACGATAGGCCCATAGAGCCGCGCCAAGCTTGTCATCCCAATCTCGTTTATTAATTTTTACGAGTTTTGACAAAAGCTTTATGATTGTTTTATTGAAGGCTTCAGCCAATCCATTTGCTATGGGATTGTAAGCCGTCGACGAGATGTCCTGGATTTTGAACTTCTCGCAAAACCTGATGAAGGCGTTGCTGACAAATTGAGGACCGTTGTCATGTATGATTCGTCTTGGGACACCATACTGGTAGATGATATGGTGTTTGATGAATGCAATGACGTTGCTCGTTTTAACTTCTCTGAGCGGAATCGCTTCAGCCCATTTGGAGAAGTAGTCAGTAATTGCTAGGATAAACCGGTCACCTTTGACTGACGGGGGATTTATAGGACTAACAATATCCATTCCCCAGGCCTCGAACGGCCATGATGTAACCGAAGGATGCAGATGCTCCGGAGGTTGATGCATATAATTCGCGTGTATCTGACACGCATGACACTTTCGGGCATACACGATTGCGTCATTCATTATAGAAGGCCAGAAATATCTCATTCTTCTGATGCGGTCATAAAGTTTAGGACCGGGTTGGTGTGCGCCACAAACCCCTTCATGTGCTTCCTTGAGGACTTCCTCAGCTTCTTTAGTCGATAAGCAGCGTAATAGTAATCCATCGTACCCCCTGCGGTATAGCGTTCGATTCTCCATATTATAATAGAATCTCGGTGCTCTTCGTCGGATTGAGTCCCTTTCCTTCACATCTTCCGGTAATATTCCATGCAAGACGTTATCGATGATAGGAAAACGCTAATCTCGGGGTTCGAATTCAATTTGAGTTGAATGTACTTCTTTAACATCCTCTTCCTCGTCATTTTCATCGTAGATTAGCACCAGGAGTTGGTGAGTCCTTACTGTAACAAACTGTTCTGTCTCAGGAGGCTGCGCCAGGGATACGGCTAATGCTGCCAACGCATCTGCGTAAGCGTTCTGTAACCGCGAAATGTATTCGATGAAGAATCCTTCGAATGATTCTGCCATCTCCACAGCCATCTTATGATATGGTATTAAATCCTGGCTTCGGACCTCATACTCCCCTTGAACTTGCTTAACTATTAGTTGAGAATCACCGAAAGCTTTGAAATACTCAATCCCCAGTTCTTTAGCGAAACTGAGTCTAATAAGCAGCGCATTATATTCGGCCACGTTGTTTGAGCACGGCTCGGTCAGCGAGTAAGCTCTAGGCATTACATGTTTTCCTGAGGAAACTAAGACAACTCCAACTCCGGAGGAAACCTTAGAACATCTAGAAGCACTTGCTACATTAGTTGCCCGAGAAGCACCATCGAAATACAAACGCCACACCTGTTGATGGGAAGTTACATTGACTTCGTGGGTTTCATCTGGCAAATCATCGTATACCTCGGCAGTATCCATGGTTGGGTTAGCCGTCAGGAGATCGCAAATAGCTTGTCCCTTAACCGACTTTTGTTGCTTAAAATGTAAGTCGTATTGGGACAGAAGTAAAGCCCATTTCGCTAACCGCCAGTTCATGAAAGCGGGCTGTGTCATGAATATTCTGATTGGGTTAACATTGGAGATGACGTAGATAGTTTGTCCTACCAAGTAGTGTCGCATCTTTTGAATAGCGAATACTAAGGCGAGACACTCTCTTTCAATCATAGGGTATCGAGATTCTGCACCTACCAAGGTCCGGCTTAGGTAATATACTGCCTGTTCGTGACCGTTATCGTCATCTTGTGCAAGTAGTGTACTTAATGAGTGGCTCGTCGCTTTGACATAAAACAAGAACGGTTTGCCCGATTTCGGTGCAACGAGTACAGGAGGTTTTGAAAGATATTCTTTAATACTCTCGAACGCTTTTTGACAAGCATCGTCCCATACAAATGATACGCCCTTTTTCGTGAGCCTGGAGAATGGTTGATATTTTCTTGAAAGATTCGAAATGAATCGACGGATATAAGCCAACCGTCCTTATAGTCCTCTGAGCTCCTTAAGATTCCTCGGAGGCTGTAATTCGTTAATCGCCTTCACTTTGTCAGGATCAATGTGAATACCCTTGGTGGTGACGACGAATCCAAGAAATTTACCGCTGGACATTCCGAAAAAAGATTTGGTAGGATTCATCTTCAGTTGATGAGTCCGCATCAGATCGAACATGGTCTTTAAGTCTTTAATATGATCATTCTTGTCACGATTTTTCACGACCAGATCATCCACGTAGCATTCGACAGTCTTTCGGAGATGCTCCTGAAAAATTTTCGACATGGCTCTCTGATATGTGGCACCTGCATTCTTTAAGCCGAAAGGCATAACTGTATAACAGAAAACACCGAGGGGTGTTCTAAACGCGGTATGCTTTTCATCATCTGGGTGCATCTTTATCTGATTATAACCAGAGAATCCATCCATAAAAGACATTCTCTCGAATCCGCACGTATTATCAATGATAACATCTGTAATGGGAAGAGGGAAATCGTCTTTTGGGCAGGCCGTGTTAAGGTCTCTGAAGTCAATGCAAATCCTAATTTTCCCGTTCTTCTTGAGGACTGGGACGATATTGGCCAGCCATTCGGGATGTTGCTCCTCTCTGACGAAACCCGAGTCGATAAGCTTTTTGACTTCAGACTCCATTGCCTCTATAATCTGCGGATGAAACCGTCTTTGTTGTTGTTTGACAGGTTTGACATCCGGCTTAATATTGAGACAATGTACTGCTACATTCGGATCGAGCCCTGGCATATCTTCATAACTCCAGGCGAACACATCGATGTATTCCTTAATGAGAGAGATTAATTCTTCTTTCTCATTCGGCGGGAGGCTGTCGCTAATGAATATTGGCTTCGGATTATCCTCATTTCCCATATTCACCTGGACTACTTGATCTTCGGTAAGAGGTTCCCTTTGTTCAAACCTATCACCGTACTGCATATTCAAGTGATGAACCCAAGGGTCTTCCCAAGTTGGCATTTGATCGTCTTCCTCTATTGTAGCAGGGTCAACCGTAGCCATGTTCGACATTAGCTTTTTGAACATTTCTCCGAGACTAGCGTCGGAATCCCAAGCTGAAGAATCAGAAGAATACCCGTTTTTACTTTTGTTAGCAATTTGATCGATGACTTGCCAACAACATTCGTCATCAGATGAGGAGACATAACCTAAACCTCGTCTGTGGCGATAATAGTCGTCGGGTTTTCCTTTTGGTACATAGGCCATTCGAGGTGGAATTCGCAGACCTCGACCAAAACAAAGACCTTCTTCGAGCGTGAAGTCATATCCGTACTTCTCCATGAGATCACGTGCTTTTGTGTTATATCTGAATAGGTGAGGGGCAGGTTTATCATCATCGTCTTCTTCTTCTAAGAAATGGTCTGGTATCGGAGATTCTCTTCCTTTACCGTAGATGACTTCCTTTTCACCCCCTGCCTTTGCAGGAATGACAAGTGTTGTTCCGAACGAGTCCTGTACCTATTTTTTTTGTTATGCAAAATGAGTGAAGTGGCATATACAAATCAGGATTATCATACAGCAAGTACTCTAAATCATCATTTATTGATATTTCTTCGGCAAGTTGCCAATTACAACTACTTTCCGATGATTCTTTATCGTCAAGATTGATTACAATGGGTACAATGTCATTAAGTACAAAACCACCATCATAATCGAACCCAGCTTCGGTATCAGCTTCGTCTCCGCTGTCCGTTTCTTGGGCCGATGGTTCAGTATTGGATTCGGCACCGTATAGAAGGGAGTCGGTAAAATAGTTCTCCAATCCCTTAAACGGTTGCTTATCCGCGACCACCGTCTTGACTTCATTATTAGTGTCCACGTATTTGAGGCACTGATGCAGAGTTGACGGGACTATAAGATTACCGTGGATCCAGGGTCTACCCAACAATAAGTTATAGGATGTTTCCGCGTCAATCACGTAACAGGTGACTTCTGACTTCAAGTCCCCGATCTGACATTTGATTCGAATCTTTCCCAAGGGTCTGGACCCGCTGGTGTTGAATCCGTAGATCGTAGTGCCCATGGAAGCTAACTTACTTGCCGGTATTCCGAGATTATACATCAATCGGAGTGGCATGATGCTGACAGCGGAACCCAGATTGACTTGGATCCGGTTGACCACGCTGGAGCCGATGTGCCCGGTGAAGTACAAAGGTCGATCGTGCTTCGAATTCCTCGTTTGCATGTCTTCTTTTGTAAAAGAAATGCAAGGAAAACGGTGCGTTGTAAGGTTGCAATGTTGAACCGACAACTCTGGTTCTTCAGAAGATGGCTTGATCCGAGTCAGAAAAACTTCGGAATTGACAAGGCTTCTTGTAACGCTTCTGTATGTAGGGAAAATTGCAATGAAGAAAACAAAAGAAAATTTGACTTGTATTTCTTTGATTTCGATTACAACTTGATTACAAAAGAGAAGAGAACGAATTTGATTCTCTCCTTTGTTTAAAACTGGGTTCTTCTCGGTAGCGATGGAATGTCTCCTTCGAATGCTCGCGTCGAAATTGCTCTCCGTTGACGATCCGACCGTACTATCTCGTGGGAACGATAAACTTCTGTGGAAAAGGTTATGAATAACTCTTCAACAAGTTTTTAAGAACTCTGAACGAGTTAGAACTCTATTAATAGAGTTGTTAGAACCGAAAATTCGGTTAATGATCAAGCTGTTATTCTGTTGTTGAAGAATCCTCTCAGATTTGATCTTCTGAGATCGATTCAAAAATCCTATCTTCAAGGATTTCGCTGCTGCTATTGCTGAACCGACAAAACTGAGTTGTTTAGATCCTCCAGGATTCGCCTCTGCTGCTCTTCCCTTTAGATTTTGATAATCCAATCTCCAGAATCCAACCCTTGATTTTTTGGGTTCGTTGAGTTTTTATAGGAGGATAAGAGGTTGGAACTGCCCTCTAAATCCGCTCCTACGTGGGCGTGATTTCCTCAGATCGTGGGAAAACAGTTCTGAAACCGTTCGACTTGTGTTTGAACAAGTCAAACGCCCAATCTAGCGTTCAGAACCCAACTTTGTGTCTTAGAATTGAGACGCGATGTTGGGTGTTGGCTGAACATCATGAACACGAGGGTCGCTCGTGTTTTGGCTTGCTGCTTGCTTGGAAACGTGGGGGTCGGTGTGGGTTGAACCCCTACGAACGCGAGGGTCGCTCACGTTTGAATTGTTGATTGGAAACGCGGGGATGACTTCCGCGTTTTAGAAGGAGCTAGTTGACTTGTAACTTCTTCTGTTAAGCGTTGCAAGGACCGTTATTCTGTGATCCTAGCTTTAGCTGTTGTGGAGTGTGAAAGTCGTCAGATTGTAACTTTCACTGTAGATTGTGAAGACTGCTGAATAGAGTTTCCATCAGTTGTCGGAAGTGTCATCGAATTGTAACTCTTCTCGATCTATGTGAAAAGTCCTCCACTTGCAGTTTTCGTTTATCGACCCAAAAGCTATTTGATTGTAGCTTTCGTTGTGGGAGCTTGCGGGAATCAACATCCATAGTGTCTTCTGGATGAATATTTACCCACAGCTCTCTACCAAGCAACTCACCAACTAAGTCCAACCTTTTTATTTCTAAAATCATTACACTACTCATCAGCATCTCTAATAGTTGCTAATATAATATTAGTCATGCTGTTGTCGCAGCCATGAAGATCAATCATCTCAGAAATGAGGTCGTGTTTTCGGTGATTGTGGAGTTGTGGATGCAGTGATTAGGAAGCCGTCTGATTGTGACTTCCATTGTCGGAGCTTGATAGGGATCAGTTAGCCATTGTGATTTTTAGATAGCCTACAGAACCCCCTCCAAAGTTTTCGAAAGTTCGCGGTTGACTGGGACGAATTTTCGGAATACTTTGGATCTCAAAATTTCGTAAACTGATTGTCCACTTCGTCTGATTGGAAGACGTAGCGAAATTGGTTGCCAGCATGTTGAGGTGTTGCTACAGCTTCTGAGCCTTGATGAGTCTGATGGTTTTAACGTTGCTGATTGTAATCTGCTCACACTCATCTGATAGACTCCCCAGCGGATTCGCCTGTTGTTTCTTGATTTTGGTCGCCTTGGTGATTACTGTTAGCTCTTCTTTTACTTATCTGGGGCCGTGTCATAGCCTTGGTAGTCAAGAAGCTGCTATTATAGCGGTCCAAATGTATATATAACTTCTTCATTTGAGGATTGGAACGCTAGGGTGAGCTTCGCGTTGGACAATTTAAACACGTGGCTGAACCTCGCGTTTGGAAGTCCAAACAACTCGAACGCTAGGGTCGAGTTTGGGAGGGATTCTGGCCTCGAATCCCGTCCGTTACGATTTGACAGCTCACAGCTGTCTATAAATAGACCGCTGGAGGTCAAATCAAGAGTCATTCGACTCTTCTTGAAGCTTTAACGAAGAAAATTTTTGTTTTCTTCTCCAGCGATAACTGTTCTTCTCCTCCGACGAGATCCCATGGCACCAAAGAAGCCCGTCGCTCCTCGTCCTTCTCAGTCTGATGCCGCTGCGGCTCGAGGATCGGCACCGTCAGCGCCGGCCGGTGGCACTGCTGCTCAGGCGAATATGTCGCCCCAGCTTTCTTTGATTGGCGGTGAGTATGACCTCCGTGGTCATTAAACTTGCTTCGGCAAGTTCTGATCTTGAGATCAACGAGGAAACTCGTTTCAAATAACGCGGGGCTGGACTCCGTCATTTGGTATTTTTGACGAGGGGTTCGACCTCCGCGTCTCAGATTCTTGACGCAAGGGTCGACCTACGCATCTGAACTTTCTGACGCGAGGTTCGACCTTCGCGTCTGAGATTTTTGAAGCCAGGTTCGACCTTCGCGTCTGAGCTTTGCTTTTGCCTTGTCTAAATTTTTCTTTATTTTGTAGTGCGTCATACCAGCGAACCTCTTCTTTTTCGCCACCATTTTGGATACAAAGGTGGTGCGGATATGAACATGACCTTCGGTTCGCGCCAAGAACTCCCAGTTTTCTGAATTAGGGAGAAGAGTCGCGTAGAATTAATTACCCAAGCTTCTCCTGACACTCTTAGGACATTGGTTACAGACGCTCGACTTGAAAGCCCAAGCCGTAAGCCGATAGTCAAACCTGGATACCTCTTCGGGGACTTTGTTGACTTCGAAGCAAGTACCGCTTATGACGGGGACTATAAGTGGTTGCGGAAAGTTGGGGACCGCAACCTTTTCTTGCCCAATATGGAGAGAATGTTCCCCATATCTTACTTTCAGTGTGCATCCGTCCCAAGGCGTATGGATTGGCCCCTGGTTAAGGATCAAGATGGGGTCGCTCTCGGGACTTTGACTTTCCACGGGGTCCGCACAGTTGGTTATAACCGGCAGGTGACCGTTTTACGACCAGGTTTATTTGCTAAAGAGTATCCCCTTGGCGAAGTGGCTAGTCCAGCGAGGACTTTTGTCAAGAGGTTTGTGGAGAAGAAAGGGGAGTTTCCCGCGCAAGGATTTAGAACTCCTGGCTGGGTTCATTCTTCGGTGACAGGGTGGTGGACCCGGATGACCAAGTTCATTTTGGATGAATTGAAAGCCCCCTTGCTCAAGCTGGATTGCTGGTTCCTGTACGGGCTACTAAGTTTGGGATTGTACAGAGCCACCTTTACTTCTTCTCCATACTGGAGAAGTATAACCCTGAGGCTTGCACTTTCTTCACCCCTATGGGGGAGTTAGGCTTCGCTCTTCACGAGATGCATGAGGTCTCGGGTCTCCTTCTTGGGGACCTACCGTATGAAGAATTTATTCCAGGATCGGCAGAACTCCAAATTTTAAAGAAGACCAGCCCTGAAATTTATGCCACTCTATAGGATGTCATGTGTCACTTCCACATTTGCATGCAACTGACGGGGGCCCGCGGAAGCGGCATTAAACAAGTGTCTTGGGTGGAATACTTATTCCAGAACTTGACCACTAAAGGGGCCTCGGTGACCCGATTGCCTGCAAGTACTTTGGAGGAGGTTCAGGCTAGGATTAACAATGCTACCTCCCACTACACCAATGAGGCCAAGGAAGATGTTTTCCCGGCTCATGCAGAGTTTGAAAGCTTCCACTATCAAGCTCTGATTCCGATTTCTGACACAGCGTTGCTGGCTGGATTCTTGATGTTGTGGCTTAAGCGTTGCGTCGTTCCCACTAGGCCGGTTGATGCTCTTGCTGTTGAAGTGGTCTACCCAGCTGTTCTTTTAGCCCATGGGAGGCCTGTGAGCCTCCTCAGTGCTATGGTGGGTTGTTTGCAGTTTGGATTGCGGGAGTTGGCCTCGGATTTTGTTGACACTACGGAGGTGGAGTCTGAGGGTCACAAGGCTTTCAAAACTCCCAATCCTAGGGTGCCAATGCCATATACCTATTTGATGGCTTGGTACATGCTTCACTGTCCTCCTTTGATGAGCGCAGCCTCTCCCCCGGAAGACTCATTCATCCCATTTGTGCAGCGACCAGAGTCTGCGAAATGGGAAGGGGGTTACATGGTTAGAATTCGCCAAATCTTAGCGCGAGACACCCACTTCCATATCTACCGCTGTTTCCCTGATTTCGAGCGCGGCGTCTATGGCGTAGAATATCAGGACGTAGCAGGTCCTAATGGATTCACTCAGCTGAGCGGAGGTGTTTTCCATTAGCTTCTCTCCATCAGGCCAGGCTACTTAGTCTTCCGGCAAGGCGTCAACTGTTTCGTCGAGCCCTACCAACCCTATAGGTTCGCTCGCCAATTTGGGTATGATCAGTTGTACGTCGGGAACCCTCATCCTCAACTATCGGTTGTGGGCAATTTATATGAAGGAGCCAGGGCCTGGTATTATTCTGTGGCAGGTTGTACCAAGGCCGTCTTCAAGCTTCCCCACAAAACTCCTAACTCCTATACTTCCATAAGCTCCTGTAATTGGTATTACGCCGCTTCTCAGACTCCCAGTTACAACTTAAATACATCCTGCCTGAAAGACATTAGGCGTATTTATGCTTCAAGGAAGGGGTTCAAAACATCCCGCTTAAGAGGGATTGACGAGTTCCTATCCATCGAGAATCAGCCGGCTGGACAGGGAGAGGAACAGGGAGCTGAGCCTGTTCAGGCGGAAGAGCAACAAGCGGTTAATCCCCCCGTGACCAGAGCAGCTGGGAAGAGAAAACTCTCAGCGGATGAGACCGGCAAATATGATAAACAGATTCGTCGAAAGTTGCTGGTTGATTCGCCTCCCCCCAAAGGCCAACAAAAGTCTAAGTTGATGGCAGATGCCATCAGAGCTGCCGAAGATGAAGAACAATAGGAATCTTCTATTGTGGGCTTGCCACATAGGACTGGGCTTCGCTCTCATGGGCCAGCCCTTTCGGGCGATGTTTCTTCTTACCATCCCCCTCAAGATGAAGAGGATGAGTTAATGACCGCAGATGCAGAATCTGCACCGGTGATGAACCTTCCTAAGTCTCCGGTATCAGAGCAGAGGGATATCGAAGAGAATCCATCCCCTTCTCCTTCCTTACTAATGTCACAAGCTGGTGATTTGGTGTCCAGTCCTACAACGGGACTTATGACTAAACCAGCTGCTGACACCAATCTTCATGAACCTTCAGCTACCCGGGATGATGAGGAGCGAGTTGATTATGAAGGCTCCTCGGTTGGTGATAAAGCTGACGAAGATAGAGATGGTGAGGATGCTGAAGTTAGCAACTTGCCAGGTGATGATGCGGAGGATGAGGAGCATAATTCTATGGACGACATAACCATTTTTGACGATGCTCCCAAGGCTCCATCTGATAAAGCATCTGGATATACTCCTTTTTATCTCACCGGTAAGCTTAGTTTGTTTCGACTTATTCCACACGCTTTTTCCGCGTTCCGACCGTTTTTTCGTGCAGGTTCACCTACTCCCGGGACCACCTCAGCTGCTCCTTTAGAGCAAGAACCTACGCCAGCGTCGGCTCCTCCACAAGAGCAACCTTTACCTAGATCACCTGCGGTGACTGCCTCACCTGTAGCGTTGCCTGAGACTACTGCTGTGACTCCTCTGTTGGAACAACAGCTCGTACCGGTGTCAGCTCCTGCGCAAGAGCAGCCTCTACCTGCTTCATCTACTGTAGCTGCTTCGCCTACCGCATTGCTGAAGATCTCGCTTACTCCAGCAGAGGCACGGCCAAGCACATCTCAAGCAAAGGCGATGATG
This sequence comes from Asparagus kiusianus, assembly GCA_022839385.1. Taxonomy (NCBI): domain Eukaryota; kingdom Viridiplantae; phylum Streptophyta; class Magnoliopsida; order Asparagales; family Asparagaceae; genus Asparagus; species Asparagus kiusianus. The sequence goes on from BQKN01028771.1 coordinate 18,877, forward strand.
GCTTTAACCTCAAGCCCTTCACAATTGAATGTTTCTACCGCTTCCGCAGCCTCGGCACCAGGATCCCCCGCACCAATTTTGATGGCTAGAGGGGCGTCATCAGCTATGGTTTCTAGTCTCGCTGACGCACCTGAATTTCTTCAGATCTCTCTGGTATATCTCAATAGCCTTACGAAGATGGTGGTTGACTACATGGTGAATGGCCGGGGAACTTTGAACTCCTTTTGACCTCTTCTGGAGGCAGGTTTGAATGGAGTCAGAAGTGTAGGCAACACTCAGTGGTTCGAGCGCTGCTCAGAGATTATTCTCCGTTTGGAAGAGAAATTGCAACGCTTCGAGACAGTGGGCCATGAAGAACTTCAGCCGCAAATCATGTCGACTTTGGCTAGTCTTCAGGTCGCAGAAGCAGCTCATCGAGAAGCAATGGAACGGGACTTAGCTGAAAAAGAGCGTCAGGTTGCGGAGCTTCGTGAGCGTAATATTCGGAAACGAGAAGAACTAGAACGCTCGACTACTTCTCTGAATTCACTTCGTGATAGACTCGTCGAAGCTGAGGCTGAAGTCTTGCGCTTAAAGGCTGAAGTTTCCCGCGAAGAAAACATTGTCAATATCCTTAGCACTCAAAACACTGCCGGCGCTTTGGAATAT
>BQKN01028775.1:0-10418 GCA_022839385.1 Asparagus kiusianus
TGGGTGGCTCGGCTTTGGCCGAGCCCCCTTAGGTGGGTTTTCCGTCGTTTCGTTGTTCGGTTGTTTCCGGTTCTCCGTTGTTCGGATTTGATTCGGTTTGTGGTTGACTTGATCTGGAATCGATTTATTGACTTGATTCCAAATATGGCAGTTAATCTGCTTCTGAGTTCGAGTCCGGAATTGATCTTGATTCGATCGTTATATCACCGAGTTCGCTCTTGTTTAGATGACTCGGTGATTCCCCGAAACGTTGGTTTGATTCCGCGTGCGAGTGGATGCATTCCAATGCTTGGGTGCGATTTGTTGGCTTCGTCGCCTCGTTAACCTGCTCCGTTGCGTATGGCTTGGCTTCGGCGTTGGCGAGCTAACGGTCTTGTTTGGATATGTCGCCCGATGGTCCGTTTGGTCGAATTAGCGTCGTCGAGCTGTATAACGGGACCTATAGGCAGTTTTATACGCCTACACATCAGTGACACGGATTTTTTTCCGTAGTTACCATCAGTGATGGGGATTTTTTCCCGTTGTTACCATTAGTTACGGGGATATTTTTCGTCATTACTTTAAATAACGATTTCTCATTCCCGTTGTTATTGTGTAATAACGGGTGACAACTTCGTCATTGAAGACCAATTAATGACGGTTGGATACCATCGTAAAAGTCATAATGGTGAGTAATTAGTAACACATCAAGGATGGTGCTTTCCCTTTGTTGATGAACAAAATACGATTTATAAAACCGTCATTATAGACTACAAAATTTTAATATGCGCTAATAACATTCTTTTCATTCATAGGCAACTATCATATAATTCTCAACATGACACTAAGAGTCACAACACAAATATATTAAAAATACCCAATAATGAATAAAAGGGAAAACAAAAACTCAATTCATTAATAACATCAATAAATAAAATTCCATCATCCTCAAATATTTAATACTAGTAACAAGAGTTAATATACCAATTGTTCCAAAGAAAAATACGTGAAACTATCTAAAATAAATTAAAATAAATGTCTGGAAAAGACACATCCTTTCATCTCTAATCATCGTTAAATGCTATAATAATTAACAATCTCTAATCATCGTCAAATATTCATCTCTAATCATCGTCAAATACGTGAAACTATCTAAAATCTTTGTGACCCAAACTACAAGTAACAAATGCTATAATAATTAACAATATGGTTTGTTATACATAGATTTGTGATGGATTGTTATACGTAAGTGATAAATATCAATATGGCTTGTTATACATTAATTTGTAATGGTTTGTTATACATAAGCGTGTAGTTGATGGCAAATGTAATAATTGGATTGTTATACATAAGATTGTAGATGATGTCAAATATAAAACATTTTAATTCGAATTGACAATAACATTGAAGCAACGTGTAATTTAATGGAAAAAACATTAGGTAAGGTATGTGATTATATGTTACTTAAAACTAATTATAAACTTCTTATTGATAAATATGTACTGTGTTGTGTCATGCACACAAGCAAAAACCGATTTCCTTGTCCAAATAAATAAATAAATAATATTGTTTTTTTTGTTTTATAGAGTCGAATGTCTAGCATTAGTATGAGATTAAATAAATCATTGAGCAAAGTATATGGTAGTTTAAGTATCAGGTACTGGAGTGCAATTAAATCAAACAAAAACTATAGGGTAGTTTAAGTATACGCACTTTATGGTAAAAGTGCAAAGTAGGAAAACTATTGCTACTTGATTGCAATTAAAGCAAACAAAAATGCTGGCTGATGTTACCGTTGGGCGACGATGGGGCTGGTGAGCGGTGATGCGGTAGTGTTGGGACAATATCCTTAGACGACGATGGGGCTGGAGGCGGTGATGCGGCGGTGATGCACCGGTGCTGGGACGATGTCGGCGCTGGGGTGGCGCTATGACAATACGGGCTCGTTGTTGGGGTGGCGCAGGGACGACAATGGTGCTTGGGAGGCACTAAAGTCAGCGCTAGGGCTGTGCTATGGCAGCGACGAGCGACTCTGGGGCGACGGGCGACGTTGGGGGTAGCGGTTGTTCATTGGGCGGCGAACTTGATGATCAGCAAGAATAAGGTTCACAACGGGCTGGGAGGTGGGCAACGCTGGGCCACAGCCCACAGGAGATCGATGCTAGGCTGTGGGCGATGCTGGGCGACGGTCGACACTAGGGCGACGGTCAACATGAAGGCGACAGTCGATGTTGGGCGGCGGGAGACGCTAGGGTGGCAGGTGTGTAGGGGCGGCGATAAGATAGCATATCCTCATGAACAGTAGACCGATGTTTTATTCTAGGGTTTAAATAGTTATAGTTAATCTATGGTTTATTTTAATTAAATAGCTCGGTTAGAGGGTTTTGGGTTTTGGGTTATTTATATTATTTTGATTAGTACTCTTATTTAGATTTGGAGTTCTGATTAATGAAGGTAATAGACTCCTTCGCCTTTTAGGAGACCCAATAACAACGGTATTGGAACCAAATCAATGAAGGGAATAGAAAACCATTATCCCATCTCACAACAGTACTCTTATGTTTGTTATAACTAGATGAAGGTTATTAAAACTGTCGTTAATTTACACACATTAATGACGGTTAAATAGTCTCTTCACTAATTTTGGTTATTAAAGACCTGATTTTTTGTAGTGAACGAAAGAACATGACCCTTATGGACATGGTGAACTGTATGTTATTTAGTTCAGGAGTACCTAAAAATCTCTGGGGTGAAGCTCTTCTTTCTGCCTGCTTCATACTCAATAGGATTCCCCACAAATCTTCTGATATAACTCCTTATGAATATTGAAAGGGGAGAACTCCTAGGTTGAACTTCTTTCGGGTTTGGGGTTGCTTGGCTAAGGTAGCTATTCCCGAACCTAAGAAGAGGAAAATTAGATCTAAGACCGTTGATGCTACATTTATTGGATATGCACTAAATAGTAATATTAACAAATTTCTAGTCATTAACTCTGAAATCAGTGACATATCCAATAATACTATCATTGAAGCAAGAGATGCAGTCTACTTTGAAAACATATTTCCTTTCAAATTCAAAATCTCAGAAAATCCTAGTTCATCTCTTCTTTCTGATCTACCATCTTTCAGTTCTTCTCAACCTCTAGATTTTTGAACCTCGAATAAGTAAAAGATGTAAAATTCAAAAGGATTTTGGATAAGGAAGCAATGGATTCTCCTGAATCTCCTTTCTAGAAAGAATTTATTAATAATGAAATAAAATCAATAATAGAAAACCATACTTGGATACTCACCGACTTACCTCCAGGTTGTAAACCTGTCGGTTGTAAGTGGATATTCAAGAAGAAACTTAGAGCCGATGGTTTCATTAATAAATATAAAGATAGATTAGTAGCTAAAGGCTATACTCAGCAAAAGGGCATCGATTGATGCCACTACAAAAAAATGGGTCTATGGGGACGGTTCGTGGGGCGCGGTTTAAAACCGTTCCCTTTGCTTCCTAAGGGGACGGTTTTGTGACGGTTTTAACCGTTACGAAAAAAAATCTAAAACAACGCTTTAAACTAAAACGTTGGGCTTGACTTAGGCTCAGACAAAAGTTTTATAATAGGCTAAGAGGACGGTTTAATTTTGTGTTAAGGGGACAGTTTTATTTTGGGCTTTTTATGTTAGCGCCCAAACTTAAAAAAAAAACAATTTTAATATTGTTTCCTATGACCGTACCCCTCATCTTTCACCCGATCAAAATCCCGTCGAAGAGACCTAGGGCTTTTTCTCGTTTCCCACTTCCGCTGCCTCCTCTCCTCGACAGAGCAAAACCGCAGCCTCCTCTCCTCGGCTCCCCACTTCCGCCGCCTCTCCTTCTCGCCGACCTTTTCGCCGTCGTTTCTCTCCTCTCGTCGGTTCCTCACTTTCGCCGCCTCTCCTTCACTTCCCCTCGTCCGTCAGCCCTTTGTTCGTCGACTTCAAGGCCATCCCTCTCTAGCATCTAGTGATTGGGTACTTATCTCTCTCCTTTTCAATCATCAAACTCTAGGGTTTCAAATTTTCCTTTTTATCTATTTAACAAAATTGAAATTTAATTTTATAAATTAGGGCTTTGTTGTCTTGGTTGATATTTGATTTTAAGCATGTATATTTCAATCCTTCTTGCAGCTTCTTCAGTTGCAGAAACAGTTCAATTTGATTGGTGCGGGCGCTTCGGTTCTCGATCTTGGATGCGCTCCCGGTGCTTGGCTTCAGGTATTTACTTATTTATTTATTTATTTATTTAATGAGAGAAATTGCTCAACTGTGCTATATTGGATTTAATTTCAAGGTGCAGCTAAAAGAAGTATCACTAAAGTTGCTTCCTTTGGTTAAGAATTCTGGAAATAGTACCGAAAAGATCGTTTCTTGTCTAACATTCCAGCCACTAAACCTAGATATTTGCTAATCTATCCTTCCGTTCTATGTAGATTTGTGGGGGTAAATTTGCAAATATGGTTGGTTTCGGGTTATATAGGTAAAAACCCCTAAAAGATATTTAAAACTGAAACCTTTGCTAAATTGGTTTTACTTGCTTCTGTTAAAATGAGGTCCAGTTAATTTTCTTCCGTAGTGCATGTATAGGTGGCTTGTCAGAGTTTAGGGCCACCGAAGAAGGGTGGGGCTGTTATCGGTGTTGATATAAAGGTTGGTGACATTGGTAATATAAAGGAAGGGATTAAGAGGAAAGGGATTTGGTTTATGTTTGTGATTTTGGGTTTTCTACTGATTATGCTATGTTGGTTGCAGAGCAGAATGTTAAGGTTCCATCCCATCACTGTGACTCTAGAGTACGAGCAATTTGTGCTGATGTTATGGAGCTAATGAAGAGCCAGGCTAGAGAACTGTCTCCTCAGGTTTGTTTGTTTTCACTTATATATGACATTGATTTTTAGATTATATCGCCTCTAGAGTACGTTTCAGTTTTGTTTGCCTATCAGTTGATGCAAGTAACTGTGAAAATCTTGGTTTTGTTTGTGTATAACATGTGCTTACTACAGGTGTGATGGTTCAATCCAAGCACCCAGCCAACCAGCATGGTCATTAACTTCTCTGAGTAGCCAACCTTTTTGCACAATGTCATCAAGTTGAAAACAATACTCTTACTGATGGTAGAAAAGATGGGGGTGGGGTGGGGTGGGGGGTGGGGGTGGGGGGATCTCTTATAGTTGTTAATTTATTTATACAGATAATATACTTTCCTCTTCATTCAGGTAACTAACTATTGCTTCATATAACTTGGAATTGTTTTATGGTGCATGACCAATGTTCCTTAACCTTTCTAGTCTGTCATGCAATTTGTTCATATAACTTGGAACTGTTTTATGGTATGTGCTTATAATTCTTGTCCTTTTTAATTGATATAATCTATTTTTGGGTAATTTGATATTGTCTGCTTTTGTAGATGAGAATGGAAATGAACACATGGGGGTGGTTGCATCAATGTGGCCAATATATGGTCTTTGCCATTAAACAAGAGAATTGAGGTAGAATTTAACAACTTGATACGATTAATTAATAGCTCGGGCGCCTTATTATCATGATATCGTTCTGGTGTTGCTGCAAAACATAATCTTTGTCCGCTCGGATTTAATGATTGGAGGCTTGTGCCTAAAAGATTAAGAGCAGAAGCTGTTGGAATAGTTTGAGTATCGATCTATAACTTTTCTATCTCAGAGCAAATTTCTGCTTCCAAAGGGGAGGAAATGAATGGACTAATACTTTCAATGATCGGCAAAGCATTGAATAATCAAAAACGGATTAGAATCATGAGAAGAAGCAATAGAACTGAACCCTCTTGATGTTGCTCGCAAATATTGGATACAATTTGTTGAACACATTTTCTAAAGAATTTTAAGGTACCTTTCCTTTTAAATTTAATTCAATGCACTTCAATTTGTCTCAATTTATTAGTTTTAATAGTTTGTGTCATTGGTAGCCTGGGAAGCGTATAGTAGATCTATGAAGCACGGACACACATTACATGAAGCCGTGTCGTGTCGTGTCCGTGTCGGACACACATGTCGAACACACGTATCCTATGTATTTTTTAGGATTTGCCTCGTGTCGGTGTGTCGGATGGCCGTGTCGGATCTGTGTCCATGCTACATAGTAGTAGATTACAAGTTTGAGATCCATTGAATAATTGTTAGTATTCTTTTAATACAGAAGTCATGCTAAGATTTTCCTCAACCCTCACCACCTTGAACACAGTTTTTCATAGTTAGTGGTTTTTGCTAACGTCAAATTTCCAGAAATTAACAGGTGACTATGCACGATTAACAGAGTATTTGTTTTATGAATGGGACCAAAAAATATGTGAAATTATATGAGTCTATATACTATTGAAGTAATTAAAAATGTTGTAATTAATTAGATTTTGGGGACATATCAGAAGAGGTAGCAACATCATCAATACAAGCTTATACTATCTGCAACTGCTTGACAAAATTAGAAAGAACTGAAAGAAAACATGAAAAAGGAACTAAAAAACCAATATGTATTTTTTTGTGCCAGTCATCATGGGTTGTGCTTGCTCTCACTGTTGATAATCACCGAGTTGTTGTTTCTTTGATGGAAGGCTCCTTAACCACATAGGGTTTTGCACAGGAAAAGGACCAAAGTCAAATTTTGGAAAAATGGAGTAGCAGTTTAAGTTTTAGATAGTTATAGCAATGGTTTTTTTAGGCTTGAACATGTGTACAGAAGTTATCGGATTTGGACTTAATTTCTGAACCTTGTCATTTGTCATAATTGCTCTTGAATTTTATTTAATTCGACTATAAGCTATGTTCTAAGTATCATGATGATTGCTGGCGGTATAAAAACTTGCAGGTCATATAAAAAGTTAGTGGATGCTGCTAAACATGGTGTGTTCAAAACCAGAAAGAAAAACAATTTCATTTGTCTGTGTGGTTTGTTATGAAGCCCAGGTCCTAAACCTATTGTCTGAAGGTTATAGAGTTGGGTTTGAGATAAGAATTGTATTTTAAGTTTTGAAATGATAGTTGATAGTGTAACTTGGCAAAAGTGGACAAGTAAAATATAAAAGTTTAGAAAAAGAGAGTGCCTAAAGCATCAGAGTTTGGTAACTGAAACGAAAAAGTAAGAAGGATATAAGACCTAGCAGAAAAGAAAGCACATAGAGGGCACTAAGTAGGAGAATGAGCTTATCATGTATGATAAAATGTTTTCTAAGTTGATGACCGCATTTGCTACTATACTCTCAATACTGATGCAATATTATGTTTTCACTCATCTTCATGTCAACTATTTATTTAAAACTGAGACTTAATATTCTCCCTATATCATTTCTTCATACACGCAAAACACTTATAACTGTTATGTTTTAGGTTGTGTGATGTGGTCCACATGTAGAGCCAGATTTGTCTTAAACAATTAGGAATTATGACGGACCTTTATCCTTCTACCATTCGTGTCTCTTCTATTCTACTTGTGCTTACTCTTAATTTCATTATATACCTAAATATGATCATCATGCAATTAGTTATGACTCTAAAGAGAGACATACAGTCCATTTCATTCTACTTGTGCTTACTCATCTTTTATCTTGATGTATGCAGGAAAACATTTGAAGATCCATGCTTGTCGCTCTTTGGGGGATTTATTTGTTATGAAGATTAGAACTTAATCGTCTCAATAGAGACATTTTGACCTTTTGATTAAGTAGTAGCTCTTTGTTTTAATCATGGAGGATTTGTGATATGTGCTTAATTTGGTTAGTTTCTGTGTAAAACTTATATAGAATTATCTCAATCCTATTGCTATAATATTGTTCTTCGTTGTAATAAATTGTTCATTATATTAAGGCTAAAGTTTGGTTAGTTTGTGTGTAAAACTTGGACTATTGTTTCTTTGTATGTGATGGACTATTGTGTGATATCTGGGTGATTTGTTTTGATCGGTAAAAAATAAAAACCGTCCCCTTTGGTATAAAAATCGTCCCCATAGATCACAAACAAAACCGTTCCTATAGACAATATATCCGTCCTTTTAAGTCAAGCTCGAAACCGTCCCCCTTGGTATAAAAACCGTCCCCATAAAAACCATTCTCCTTGCTATAAAACTGTTCACATTGCTTAGAACCTAAAAACTGTTCCCCTTGCTATCAAACTGTTCTCGTTGCTTAGAACCTAAAAACCGTTCCCCTTGATATACAACCGTTCCACTTGCTCTAAACTAAGAACCGACCCCTTAGCACAACCGTTCCCTTATGGTATCAAGGATGACAGTTTACAAACCGTTGCACTAGGAGCATAAACCGTCACATTAGACCTAAGAGCACGGCTGTAAACGAGACGGATGTTGAGCCGTCCCCATAGGCCTAGTGTGACGGTTTCCATGCCTAGTGTGACGGTTCACAACCGTCCCCATAGGCCTCAAATGTGGTAGTGTGCTCTTATGATACAGCTAGTTAGGTTGCGTTTTACTCTTAATAAGTCCAACGCATGTATTGTGGAGGGAATGCTATCCAGCTGTAGTACCCTTGGAGGAATTACCTATGTGAGAGGAACCGTGATGGTCGCGGTTGGGGAAGGGGGGGGGGGGCATCACGGTTGGGGAGGGACGCGGGGGGCGCCCCCCAGGGCTAACCCGTAGAAACTCTCATGAGTCGGTTATTGGGAGCATGGTCTTTAACGCTCAACCTGCTTTGCCCAATAGATGAAGACGTATTGTGTGTGTTTTCATCTATACCTGGTATAAAGGGCCTAATTCAAGGCCTAGTCCATTATGTCCCTTAGGGTGCGATGAACCCACTAAGGAAAGGTTCAAAACTAAAAGCTACCTCTCTTGAATTCACAATACGAAAGGTTATCCAACCTATATTTATTTTATGATTTATTAATTTATTTATTTTGAAGTTTCCACTCAAATATTGCCTTTTGGAAGGGATTGTTGACCGTGTTGTAGGAGAAAATGTAATTTTTCCTTAAATGAATATTCTCACATTGTCTAGTGTGATGAATAGTTGGTTGTTTAAATTAGTTCTCTTTCGTTTGCGCTTCGAGGATTCCAAAGAAGGGGGTGTTTTGGTCTTTCTATTGTTTAGGCTTTGCATATCACACACGCGCGCGCATGCCACGCCGCACCGCACGCATTTTTGTTATTTCAAACTTTATCTTCATTTTACACATTTCTTTTATTTTTCAAGTGGAAAACGAGTGTAACGGCTGCAAGATTTTGGCAAACATTACGCGTAAATTTGGCGAACGTTAACGAGGAGATTTTTAAACAACTAAATGGTTTCCAACCATATATGTACAGCTGTATGGTGAGCTCGAAAAAACACAAATGAAATGAAAGTTCTTCTCTTCTCTCCTCTGTTCTTCAAAGCTATTATTTTCATCCAACTTTTAGCTTTTACTTTGGACAACCGTCTTCATCTGAGTAGAAACTATTTACTCTCGCCCGAATACAGAGGCCAGCCGATTCCGGGGGTTTTTACAGCTAATGGAGAGAGGATCATCTGCGCCAGGACGATAGGCGGGTTCTCAATTTTCTAGGGCAATGCTTGCATTACTGCTTTCCGATCAGGCAAGATTTTTTTGTTTAATTTATTTTGTAGATTTCTATTTGCATAGTATAAGTTTAATTTAATAATTCTGGTAACAAAAATTAGGTAAGTTTTAAGGTTTATGTTCCTTCTACGGCTTGACAAGTTACATATCTGCATTAAATTTTTTTATCAAATTATACATTTTGCTTTCGTAGATAATCCTATCTAAGACGTTGGAAAGAAGAAAAGAAGAGGTGCGTCTAACGTTGAAAGTATGCTGCCAAAAGTCAAGACTCAACGATATCTAGTGAAATGGAACTCGACTGGACAAGCCACGGGAGAGGCCAGTGGAGCATTATGTCGTTGCACTGCTACAATAATTAAAATGTTAGAGATTTGGCGAGTGCAACAATAATTAAAATGTTAGAGATTTGGCCAATAAACAGAGACCGGAAATCCCTAAATTACAATCCATTTAGAACTACATGGTGTTATTTACAAGTATATGCTAAAAAGTTTTATTTATTTCTCAAGGCTTAATTGCATTTCAGGACCCCCAAAATTTGATGCACGTTGAACTTCAGTACCCTAAACTATCTAAACATTTTTATGTAGGGGAACTTTAACTTGTATGGCCACCATAATGCATGGAACTATTTTTTTCAATATGAAAGTGCATATTTTCATGAGTGGCTCCGGAAGATTAGGAAAAATGTTATATAAAATACAATGATGATGCCATAAGATATAAAAACCTAGATACTCGCTTGGATCCATTACAATTCTCTGTGAGGATGATAATTTGGGAAAGCCAGAGTTTTAAGGTAATATTAAAGGAATTAATAATTTTTATTGAATATTATTTATACAGATTATGTAACACGATTTTTTTTTTT
>BQKN01028776.1:0-12590 GCA_022839385.1 Asparagus kiusianus
CCGTTTTTTAGTTTCGCGGTTTATCCGAACTCTGATTTCGCAGTCTGGATCCTGATTTGGCAGTAAATCCGCTTTGGTGTTCGAGTTTGAGTCTGCTCCCGATCTTGATTGATGTGGTGGACTCTACGGTTGGATGATGCATTAATTCATCGACCCGTTAGCTTGATTGGGCACACGATTGGATGTATTCCGTTGTTTGCGTGCGGTTCGTTAACCTCGTCGCCTCGTTAATCCGCTTCGTCGCGTCTCACTTGGCTTCGGTGTTGTGGTCTAACGAACATGCTTGGATATATCACCCGATGGTTCATTGGTTTGTCGAATCACCTTGCCGAGCTGTGTTAAGGGACCTATAAGCAGTTTTATATGCCTACAGATACCCCCTCCAAAGTATTTCAGCCTCATTCTTTTATAGGAGAGTCTGGAATACTTTGGATATGATTGTCCCAACCTTCAATCGGTGTAACGGGACTTTGGAATGACTTCTATTCTTGATTCCTTCAATCCTCCAGGCTATTCGGTGCTTTGTCGAATGTCTGCGAGGGTTCCGGTGCTGCATTTATTGTCTGACCGTTTATCGGAATTTTGAACTTGAAGTCAACTCCTGATTTTCTGATCTTTAGCTCGTGTTTTTTGTTTCAACATGGAACTGACCATCGATTGTTGGCGTTGAGTCTTCATTTGCAACGCGTTGTCCGGTGTTTGAGCTTCATTGTGACGCGTTGTCTGGCGTTTGACACGGTTTATACTCGTACATCTGCTGGAGTCTACACAGTTTAAGCTCTTAAGGAATTGGAGCATGGCGGTCCAAAGTTGTTGGATGCCCAAGTCACGAGACCAACTCATAAAGTTGATGCGTCAATGACTCGCATTTATAGAATTTTTGACAAATTCTCAGCCATCAACGGGTTTGATGAGCCTTTACCGACTACCGTTTGAGTCGGGCTAGCATGCGGATTGTTTAAGTCCGTTCCGCATGTGACGTTAAGCTAAAAGAGTTAACCCTTTTAGTGCTACGCTATTGAATACGTAGACTTCATCTTTCTCCTGTGAAAAGACTAAACAGCGACGTGTATGAGACGTTAACTTAGGATTTTTGGCAAATCCTCAACCCTCAACGGATTTGACGTGCTTTTACCGATTACCGTTTGAATCGGGCTTACATGCGGATTGTTTTAGTCCGTTCCGCATGTGACGTTGTGCTAAAGGAATGAACTCCCTTAGACTTTGTGCTATGATGTCGAATACATAGGCTTTACCATTTGTTACGGGAATAGGCTACCCGGCAGTGTGTGTTAGGCGTTGACTTTAGGATTTTTGGCTAACCCTCAGCCTTCAACGGATTTGATTAGCCTTTACCGACTACCGTTTGAGTCGGGCTAGCATGCAGATTGTCTAAATCCGTTCCGCATGTAACGTTGTGCTAAGAGAGTGAATTCTCTGAGACTTTGTGCTACGACTTCGAATACGTAGACTTAGCCATTGTTACAGGAATAGGCTACCCGGCAACGTGTATTAGACGCTGACTTATCCCTACTTAGGCTTCGGGATAAAGGTCCCCAGAATCAGGTTCTGGTGTCTTCTTGGACAGTAAAAGACAAACCTGGCGACGCGTGTTAGGCGTCGGCATATCCTTTATTAGGATTCAGGATAAAATTCCCCATGCGTGTAAGGCATGGAATTTGGTGTTATTAATAACAACCTGCCACAATGTTGAATATGTGAGCGGGTGTTCTTTTTAACGGTTAAGAACTAACCGGCAGTGCGGGTTAGGCGCAGACTTATCCCTGCTTAGGTTTTAGGATAGTGTACCCCAGAATCGAACTCTGGTATCTTTTTCTACGGAGAAAGACTAAACCGGCAGCGCGTGTTAGGCGCAGACTTATTCCTGCTTAGGATTCGGGATAAACTTCCTAGGATGAATCCTAGATTGATAAATTCTTGGAAAAGGTTGGTGTGGGAAAGGAAGAATTTTATATTCTATTTCCTGGTCTTCTTTTAGGGTGAAGGCGAACCCGAATACAAGGAAGGAAGAATTTTATATTCTATTCCTTGATTCTGGAAAGGAAGAATTTTATATTCTATTTCCAGCGTAAAAGAAACTAGAAGTGGGATCTCCACTCCGAGAATCTGGAAGATCTAGATAAACTTACCTTTTATAGGATTGGTTATCTAGCCTGAAGATGAGTTTTTCATTTATCGAAATGAAATTTCAACTTCGATTATAACCATGAGGAGGTTTAACCAAAGAGAAAAAGAAGGGAGTTTTTTCGTTTATCGAAAGGGGACTCTGAACTGAAAGTGGTCCTCTTGTTCGTGGAAAGAATCAAGAGGGGAATTTATTGGTGGCTTGGGCCAGAAAGACACTTTTGGTGGGCTCACTGTCAATTGAAATTGATCAGTGAGGGATTTTGATGGTGAAAATGATTTTGGGTTATCCTCTAGAATATTAGGTGTAATATTCTTCAAGGAACTTCCCGGTAAATGGGTTATCCTGAATGTACTAGGGATAGTACTTTTTCAGGAACTTCCTATTTATTAGCATTAATTGCCTGACGCCCTCTTGAGTAATCATGCGATATGCGCCGTTTGAGTAGACTGTGTCTATCACAAACGGTCCTTCCCATTTGGGTTCAAATTTACCTTTCTTCTTGGAGTTGAGGATTATCGGTCGGCGAGCAGCGAGGACCAGATCTCCTTCCTTGAAGCTTCTCTGTCGGACTTTTTTGTTAAAAGCCCTAGATATTCTGGCTTGATAAAACTCAATGTGTTGTTGAGCTTCCAAGCACTTTTCATCTAACATTTCGAGTTCTTCGAGACGTTTCTGATGTTGTTCTTCTATCGTCATCTCAGTTGTGAGAGCGATCCGAAGGGATGAGATTTGGATTTCCAATGGTAGCACAACTTCACATCCGTATACCAACGAATATGGGGTAACTCCTGTAGGTGTGCGTATGGTGGTACGATAAGCCTAGAGTGCTTCACCGAGTTTATCATCCCAGTCTCGTTTATTGGTCTTCACGAGCTTTGACAGGATTTTGATGATCGTCTTGTTAAAAACCTCAGCTAATCCATTCGAGGCGGGATAATAAGCTGTTGACGAAATATCTTGAATTTTAAACTTGTCACAAAACCTGACGAAAGCGTTGCTTATGAACTGTGGACCGTTATCATGAATGATCCGTCTTGGCACGCCGTGTCGGTATATGACATGATGTTTGATAAAACTGATGACGTTGTTCGTCTTCACTTCTCTAAGCGGAATCGCTTCAGCCCACTTTGAAAAGTAATCCGTGATTGCGAGAATAAATCAATCGCCTTTGACTGAAGGGGGAAAAATAGGACCGACAATGTCCATACCCTATGTTTCGAACGGCCAAGACGTGGTTGACGTGTGTAAACGCTCCGGTGGTTGGTGCATATAATTTGCATGTACTTGATAGGCATGACATTCTCGGGCGTATTTGATTGCATCATGAACCATTGTCGGCCAAAAATATCCCATTCTCCTGATGCAATCATACAGCTTGGGACCGGGCTGATGCGCACCACATTCTCCTTCGTGTGCTTCCTTAAGAACTTCTTCTGCTTCTTTGTTCGAAAGGCATTGGAGTAACAAACCATCGTACCCTCGACGGTATAATGTATGAGTCTCGGTATTATAGAAGAATCTTGGTGCTCTTTGGCGGATTGATTCCCTTTCTTTTACATCTTCTGGCAAAATACCATATTGGACGTAGTCAATGATAGGAAAACGCCAATCTCGGGACTCAGACTCAATTTGAGTTGAGTTCACCTCATTGGCGCTTATGTTTCTATCATCTTCCTCTTCGATATCCATATTGTATATGGGTATGCAGAGTTGATGCGATCTTACTGTGACTAGCATTTTAGTTTCGAGAGGCTGCGCAAGTGATACCGCTAGTGCTGCCAGTGCATCCGCATAAGCGTTCTGGAGACGAGGGATGTATTCAATAAAGAATTCTTCAAAAGAATCTACCATTTTGATGGCCTCCTGGTGGTACGGGATCAGGTCTTGGTTCCTGACTTGATACTCTCCACGGACTTGGTTGACTATCAATTGAGAATCCCCAAAAGCTTCGAGATATTCGACCCCCAGCTCTTTGGCGAAACTGAGTCCAATGAGAAGCGCGTTGTACTCGGCTACATTATTGGAACATGGATCAGTCAGTGAATAAGCCCGAGGCATCACATGCTTCCCCGGGGAAACTAAGACAACTCCAACTCCGGAGGAGACTTTAGAACATCCGGGGGTTATTGCCACATTAACTGCTCTCGAGCACCGTCGAAGTATAATTGCCATATTTGTTAGTGCGATGTAGTGTTAACCTCGTGGGTTTCATCTGGCAAGTTATCATATACTTCTGTCGTATCTGTTGTCGGGTTTGCCGCCAAAAGATCACAAATCGCTTGTCCTTTGATCGACTTCTGCTGTTTGAAGTGCAAATCATATTAGGACAAGAGAAGGGCCCACTTCGCTAACCGCCAATTCATAGAGGCCGGTTGCGTCATAAATACCCGTACTGGATTAACGTTAGAAATGACGTAAATCGTCTGCCCAACCAAGTAATACCGCATCTTTTGTACTGCGAATACCAATGCGAGGCATTCTTTCTCAATCATCGGATATCGAGACTCAGTGCCTACCAAGGTCCGACTTAGGTAATATACTGCCTGTTCGTGACCGTTATCATCATCTTGTGCTAGTAAAGCGCTTATCGAGTGGTTCATCGCCTTGAGGTAAATCAAGAACGGTTTACCTGATTTCGGTGCAATGAGAACAGGAGGATTCATCAGATATGTTTTGATATCTTCGAGTGCTTTTTGGCAAGCGTCGTCCTAAATAAATGACACACCTTTCTTGTTTAGCTTAGAGAATGGTTGGCACTTCCCAGAAAGATTTGAGATGAACCGCCGGATGTAAGCTAAACGCCCTTACAATCCTCTGAGTTCTCTTAGATTTCTAGGGGGTTGCAGTTCATGTATCGCCTTCACCTTATCGGGATCGATATGTATACCTTTAGTGGTGATGACGAATCCAAGGAATTTTCCGCTGGACATTCCAAGGAAGGATTTAGTGGGGTTCATCTTCAATTGATGACTCCGCATGAGATCGAACATCGTCTTCAAGTCCTTGATGCGATCTTCTTTGTTGCGGCTTTTTACAACCAAATCATCAACGTAGCACTCGACTGTTTTCCTGAGATGTTCTTGGAAAATCTTAGTCATTGCTCGCTGGTACGTGACGCCTGCATTCTTTAGACCGAAAGGCATCACCGTGTAGCAAAAGACACCGAGGGGCGTTCTGAACGCTGTATGCTTTTCGTCATCTGGGTGCATCTTGATTTGGTTATATCCTAAAAAGCCATCCATAAAAGACATTCTCT
This sequence comes from Asparagus kiusianus, assembly GCA_022839385.1. Lineage (NCBI taxonomy): Eukaryota > Viridiplantae > Streptophyta > Magnoliopsida > Asparagales > Asparagaceae > Asparagus > Asparagus kiusianus. The sequence goes on from BQKN01028776.1 coordinate 5,406, forward strand.
CAAATCCGCATGTATTGTCGATAATGACATCCGTGATTGGGAGAGGAAAGTCGTCTTTTGGACATGCCGTATTCAGGTCCCTGAAGTCGATGCAAATCTTGATTTTACCGTTCTTCTTCATGACTGGAACAATATTGGCTAGCCAGTCTGGGTGTTGCTCCTCTCGAATAAACCCTGATTTGATCAATTTTTTAACCTCTGCTTCAATGGCTTCCATAATCTGCGAACGAAACCGTCTTTGCTGTTGTTAGACAGGTTTGGCATCCGACTTGATATCGAGGCGGTGCATTGCCACATTGGGGTCGAGCCCTGGCATGTCTTCATAGTTCTAAGCGAAGACGTCAATATATTCCCTGATTAGAGCAATTAATTCCTCCTTCTCATTTGAGGGAAGACTATCGCTGATGAATATAGGCTTTGGGTTGGCCTCGTCACCCATGTTAATTTGGACTATTTTATCTTCAGTGGGGGGTGCCCTCTGTTCAAACCTATCACCATACTGCATGTTCAGGTGATGAACCCATGGGTCTTCCCATGTTGGCATTTGATCGTCGTCCTCCATTGTAGATGGATCAGCTGTAGACATGTTCGTCATTACAGCTTTGAATACTTCCCCCAGACTTATATCGGAATCCCATTCCGAGGAATCTGACGAGTACCCATCTTTGTATTGCTCAGATGATTGGTAATTGATTAACCAGCAACATTCGTCTTCTGAAGAAGAGACATACCCTAATCCTCGTCTGAATTTATAATAATCATCCGGTTTCCCTTTTGGTACATATGCCGCTTTGGTTAGAATACGGGAACCTCGATCGAAGTATAAACCTTCTCCGAGTGTGAAATCATATCCCTGTTTTTCCATGAGCTTGCGCGCTTCCGGACTATACTTAGATAAATGTCGACCAGGTTTGTCATCATTCTCATCTTCCCTTAAGAAATGATCTAGTAATGGAAAACTCTCTCCTTTTTCGTAAATCACTTCTTTTTCACCTCCTATTTTGGCAGGGACGATCAGGGTTGTTCCGAAAGAATGCTGGAGGTGTTTCTTTGTTATATAGGACGATCGAAGCGGCGTATATAAATCGGGATTATCATACAATCCCTTTATTGCATCATCAAGAGACAGTAAGTACTCTAAATCATCATTTATTTCATTATTGGTAAGTTGCCAGTTACAACTACCATCTGATGATTGTTCATCGTCAAGATTGATTACCAAGGGTACAATGTTGTTTAAAACAAAACCTCCATCGTAATCAAGTCCGGCTTCGGTATCAGCTTCTTCTCCGCTGTCCGTGCCCTGAGCCGATGATTCAGTATCGGATTCGTTACCATAAAGGAGAGAATCAGTGAAATAATTCTCAAACCCTTTGAATGGTTGCTTATCCGCGACCACCGTCCTAACCTTATTATCAGTGTCGACATATTTCAAACACTAATGGAGAGTGGAGGGGATTATAACGTTACTATGGATCCAAGGTCGACCCAATAGTAAGTTATATGAAGTCTTGGCATCAATCACATAACATGTGACTTCCATCTTCAAATCACCCATTTGACATTTTATCCGGATCTTACCTAAGGGTCTTGACCCACTAGTATTGAATCCATAGATAACAGTGCTTGTGGACGCCAACTTACTCACTGGAATGCCGAGGCTATGCATCAAGCGGAGCGGCATAATACTCACAGCGGAACCTGGATCCACTTGGATTCGGTTGACTTTGCTGGAGCCAATGTACCCGATGAAATATAGGGGTCGATCATGGTTCGAATTCTTCGTCTGCATATCCTCTTTGGTGAAGGTAATGCAGGGAAGGTTTTTAGCCGCTATATTATTATGTTGAATTAACAGTTCTGGCTCTTCAGGTATCGGCTTGATCTGAGTAATGAACACTTCTGAATTGGCCAAGGCTTCTTGCAAGGCTTCCCTGGTTTCTTTAGACAACCGTAGCAACTCATACAATGTTATACACGCTGGAATGTTAGCTAGTTGAGCCATAATATCGAAGATGCGCGGAGTGTTCGAGCTCTCCGGTTTATCTCTTCCAATCGGACGATTGAAACGAGACTGCTTCGGATTCTGCACCTCTTGGGGCCTCTTTTCTTTCTGTTTATCAATCGGTTGTCGTCGAGCTTCTTTAACCGATCTAGGAGTCGTAATCACCCCTAGTTCCGTGAGAGTTTTGGCTGGTCCCAGTTTAGTCACCCCCTGCTCAGTTAACTGATCACTAGGTGATGGATAGTTGAAGTGATACTGATTTCCGCTTCTAGTGGCAAAAACTTCTTGTTCTTCTTTAGAGAGCGGGAAGGTAAGAGCTTCATCACCATCCTCTTCGAAGATCGTGGAAGTAGTATTGCAGGACTTGCCTTTACCCTTCCTGGTTGAGGATATCGCCCACTGATCATCTTCAATAAGATCAGGATGTACCCAGAGGATTTTGCCGTTTAGGGCTGTGTGTGGCACAAGTCCTTTTTGGTGCTGTCCGTATGGGTCGTCGTTTATTGTCTTCATTCCTACTTTAGTGATGCGTTTTGGTTCAAACCATGCTGTGGGTACTGATCCAAAGCTAATCGATAATGCATTTGCTCTTACATTCTTGGGCGGCTTCGGGGTTATGACACCTACATTAATTAACGCCTGGATCTTATCCTTGAGATGGTAGCATGACCTTGTAGGGTGATGGACCGCTCTATGGTATGCGCAATACTTCGGATCCGTCACTTTGCTGGCCCCTTCTTGATCTACGATCACCGGCAGCTGGATTTTGTTATTCTCCAATAGGTACTTAAAGATGACGGGAACTTCATCATCTTTTAAGGAGTACACTTTAGGAAATCTTGGCTCCGAAGATTTATGCTTCTGAGGCCGTTGTCGCCATTGCGACTGCGATTGTTGTGGTGCTTGTTGCTGCGGCTGTTGCTGAGGTTGCAATTGGAAAGTTTGATTAGCGTCAATTGCATTAGCATGTGCCTTACCTTTCCCTCGTGGGACGAAATTCTGTGCTAGAGCATTCATCGCCTGTTGGCCTCTCTCCGCCTTCTTCCTTCTGAGGAATCGTTCGGCTTGCTCTCCTCGGACCTTCAAATCCTTCCATGTTTTGGATGGTGCTGTCCCCATTGCTTCCAAAACGTCCAATGCGAGGTTGTTGTGGCAGGTCTGGAGAATGAACTCCTCCATGATCGGGTCCCGACAGTTCATCGCCTTGTTCCGGAACCTTTTGACGAAGGTATCAACTAATTCCCCGTCTTTCTGTTTCTCGTCGAGCAACGACCCGATGGATATCTCGGTGTCGTCATCGAAGAAGTTGGTGAGGAATTTAGTCTCCATGTCGTCCCAGTTATTCACGCTTCCTGGCTTGAGGCGGTGATACCAATCGAAGGTGGCTCCACGAAGAGTGCCAACGAAGGACCGTACCATCAGAGGCTCATTACCAGAGATAACCCCCAGGTGTGATTTGAAGTAAATCAAATGCTGAGTGGGTGAACCCTTCCCATCAAACGGCGTGAAGTTAATTAGATTGAACTTCGCCGGATACGGGATTGATTCCCATTCTCTTGGGTATGGACAAGGAATGCCCGTCTTCTTCGTCTCTTGAGCGGAAATCAACGTATTGATTTTGCTCTCGAGGTTTTTAATCTTCAAACTTTCTCCTGTATTTTTGTTAGCATTCTTGTTACCACCCCCTGCATTGACGGGAGGATTATTGGCATTGTGAGCTTCATCTGCATGTGCGTCCTCATCTTCCTGATTAACCTGGTTACGACGACTTGGTTCGCCTTGCTGGTTTATCAGTGCTTGGATTTGTTGGTCATGTATTTCTCTCATATTCTGTATGGCCATCTGCATTTCGAACCTGAAGCTCTCCTGTTGTTTAGCCATAGCTTCTTCGAGCATCTTGGCCACTTGTTCCGTACTTATCATAAGTGATTCGCGGGGTTGTCCCTCGCTGGATACTGTATTATCTGATGCGATCGCAGATCCGGCATCCGATTCTTCATCTTCTGAAGGTAATCTTGTCCGAATCCTACCATAAGTTGCTCGTATGATGGCTCCAGACTGCAGATGGGTTACACACCGGGGTACTTCCGGAATCGACTCGGGATTATCCTGTGTCAATGTCCCTTTGCTGGTCATATTAGTGGTGACCCTCAGAAATTCTCCATCTTCGACTACCGTTCTTCTTCGTCGGAAACGCCTAGGCCATGGTTTTGGCGTTTCGATACTGAGCCTTTCGAAAACCGAAGTTATTTCGGGGACTGTCTTGATGCAGTTGCACTCAGACAATACTGCTCGAATGAGTTTGGAACAGGGGCACTGAGTTTCTAGTTTTCGAGGACTCCTTTTCCTGGTTTTACTCATACCCCCAACATGATAGTACAACTCGTCGGTTTGAAGGTCGGAGTAACCTATCGTGTGTTGGCATGACTTCTCAGGTATAACGCTATCATCATCAGAAGATAATGTTTCCTTCTGAGGGCGAACTACCTTCTTTGGGCTTTCAAGAGTCATGCGTCTCGACACGCGCCTTTGTGGGTGTGAGTTTTCGGCGGGCTCCTGGACTTCAATGCGCAAACTGGTGCGCGTAGTTGCCATGAACTCCTTGTCATGTTGAGGGTGGCGGCGACCCCCAGCATGTTGAGTCGTTCGAGACTTCTTTATTGGGCCCAAATGTTCTTGAACGGGAGCTTTACATCGCTCATCGGGAAGTGGACCAAGGCGCTCCAAAACTGACCTCCTTCTTCGGGATGGTCCTGCGGGATCTCCCGGAGCAGCTATGGGAATTATCGGCGATTTAGGTTGGTTCGCCGGAGGTTGAACTATTGCTGAAGGCTGCAATGGTTGCTTTTTAGCCTGAATCGCCGCTTCAGACTTTGGCCTCCATACTTGGCGGGTCGGTGGCGGCTTTTTGGCCACTTCCTTCTGTAGTCTTCTGCGGGCTTCTTGGACTTGAGCCCGTGCCTACGCTGACAGTGCACGGCGCTTGCGAATGCGCTCATCCAGTGTCGAACAATTCTGTTTGACACGGATCCATTCATTCGTTGGTGGCTTGGAGGAGCTGCCATTCATTGGTTGTTGAGGCTGTTTGCCTCTCCTGTTCTTCAAATCCGCGTTGTAGCGGATTCCGTCAGTGGACTCCATCGCCTTTGCTAATTGCCGCGCCAGGCATTGACGTCGCCTCTGGCGGGCTCTCTTTGAAAGAGTCGTTATGCCTTCAGCGACGGAGGAATTGGCCAGAACAGATTTGACCTGGTTGGAGGTTGGTGGAACTTCACCCGATGCAACTTCGGCATCAATCGGGGTGAGATCTTTGTTGGTATTCTCTACTTCTTCATACCAACGGACTTTTCTCCTGGAGGAGAACTTCTGAGATTTCTTGGACTTGCGGGGGGAGGTGGATCCGGACGAGGATGATAGATACTCCTCGAACTTTTGTTGGTCGAATTCATACTCGACCTCCTCCTCGACCGGGATTGAGATCCACGGCTGTGACGCAACGATCTCGGCAGCGAGATCGGTGACTCCCACTGTGGTCGCCAGATTGTTCGCGGGAAAAATTGTTTTGATTGAAGTCATTGTTTTCTTGAGCAACTCTTTATCGGTTACAAAAGTTCTGGTCTTTTTATAAGATCCGGTTACAATAAAATCAAAGAAAAATCTAAAAAAAAAGATTACAACTTTCCTGAACAAATCGTAAGATCCTGTTTTGCGGTCTCTTGCTTGTGTGGGTTCTTCGCCTGCGCCGGGGTTAATCTGTGGACCACCACGTGATCTTGATCCGGTCGGATCTACACGGTATGACGGTTGTTATTTCACGAAGGAAATAACAGCCGGGGGGATTATTTCACCAAGGAAATAATCACCCTAAGTAATCGAAATCGACCAAGCGAAATCGATACTCTTCTCGGGATCAAAAACCAAGTTTTGATCCGGAGGATGACCGTGTGGATCTCAGATCTGATCTCTCTCGAACTCCTGCCTTATTTGGTGTGGATGAACGCCAAGAATCAGATCTGAAAAGTCTCCCCCTTCAAAGTTCCAAAGCCTCAATCTTTTTTAGTCTTGAGCCTTTAATCCAGCAGAGTTTCGCCTCCAAAAAAATCCAACCTCCACAAATGAGCCCTCATCTCCTATTTATAGGCATTTCAAACCAGATCTAGGCTCAGATCTGGGCCCAGATCTGGTGGCTTGGCCACCTAGGTGGCTCGGCCACCTAGGTGGCTCGCCCACCGAGCCACCTTGGTGGCACGCTGAGCCACCAAGGGATGGCTCGGCCGAGCCACCCCTAGGTGGCTCGGTGAGCCACCTAGGTGGCTCGGCTTTAGCCGAGTCACCTAGGAGTGGCTCGGTTTGGGCCGAGCCCTTCAGGCGTTTGCTGTTTTGTCGTTTTCTAGTTTTGCGGTTTATCCGAACTCTGATTTGGCAGTTCGGATCCTGATTTGGCAGTAAATCCGCTTTGGTGTTCGAGTTTGAGTCTGTTCCCGATCTTGATTGATGTTGTGGACTCTACGGTTGGATGATTCATTGATTCATTGACCCGTTAGCTTGATTGGGCACACGATTGGATGTATTACGTTGTTTGCGTGCGGTTCGTTAACCTCGTCGCCTCGTTAATCCGCTTCGTCGCGTCTCACTTGGCTTCGGTGTTGTGGTCTAGTGAACATGCTTGGATATATCGCCCGATGGTTCATTGGTTTGTCGAATCACCTTGCCGAGCTGTGTTAAGAGACCTATAAGCAGTTTTATACGCCTACAATCAAAGGATAGATTGTTTATATGCTTTTGTTTTAAGCACTAGAAGAAATTTGTAAATCTCAGAAGTGCCATGTTTCATGGTGATTTTGAGGACCTATCGCTCTGCTGACGAGAGTCGATAAGTTAGAAGTGTTACGTTCGGAGCAACTTTGAGGACTTATCGTTCTATTGATGAGAGTCGATAAGTTAGAAGTGTTGTGATCGGAGCAACTTTGAGGACCTATCGCTCTATTGACGAGAGTCAATAAGTTAGAAGTGTTGTGTTCGGAACAACTTTGAGGACCTATTGCTCTATTGATGAGAGTCGATAAGTTGAAAGTGTTATGATCGGAGCAACTTTAAGGACCTATCGCTCTATTGACGAGAGTCGATAAGTTGAAAGGGTTGTGATCGGAGCAACTTTGAGGACCTATCGCTCTATTGAC
>BQKN01028794.1:4114-16611 GCA_022839385.1 Asparagus kiusianus
CGCGTGTTAGGCGCAGACTTATCCCTGCTTAGGATTCGGGATAAACTTCCTAGGATGAATCCTAAATTGATAAATTTTGGAAAAGGAGTTGGTGTGGGGAAGGAAGAATTTTATATTCTATTCCCCGAGCAAGGAAGGAAGAATTTTATATTCTATTCCTTGATTTTGGAAAGGAAGAATTTTATATTCTATTTCCAATGCAAGAAAGAAACTAGAAGTGGGATCTCCACTCCGAGAATCCGGAAGATCTAGATAAACTTACCTTTTATAGGATTGGTTATCTGATCAGAAAATGAGTTTTCTCGTTTATCGAACTAAAATTTCTACTTCGGTTATAACCATGAGAAGGTTGAACCAAAGAGAAAAGAAAGGGAGTTCTTTCGTTTATCGAAAGGGGACTCCGAACTGAAAATGGACCTCTTGTTCATGGAAGGAATCAAGAGGGCCAGAAGAACATTCTTGGTGGACTCACTGTCGATTGGAATTGATCAGTGAGGGGTTTTGGAAAATGAATTTGATTTTGGGTTATCCTCTTGGAATATTAAATGTAATATTCTTCAAGGAACTTCCCGGTAAATGAGTTATCCTGAACGTACTAGGGATAGTACTTTTTCAAAAACTTCCCATTTATTGGCATTAATTGCCTGACGCCCTCTAAAGAAATTAGGCGGTAAGCACCGTTTGAATAGACTGTGTCTATTACAAATGGTCATTCCCACTTGGGTTCGAATTTACCTTTCTTCTTGGAGGTGAGGATTATTGGTCGACGCGCAGCGAGAACCAGATCTCCTTCCTTGAAGCTTCTTTGGCGAACCCTTTTGTCAAAGGCTCTGGATATCCTGGCTTGATAGAACTCGATGTGTTGTTGAGCTTCCAAGCGCTTTTCGTCCAGCCTTTCGAGTTCCTCAAGACGTTTTTGATGCTGCTCTTCAGTCGTCATCTCCGTTGCGAGAGCGATCCGAAGGGAGGGGATTTGAATCTCCAGCGGTAGCACAGCTTCACATCCGTACACCAACAAATATAGGGTAGCTCCCGTGGGTGTGCGAATAGTGGTGCGATAAGCCCAGAGCGCTTCGCCGAGTTTATCGTCCCAATCTCGCTTATTGGTCTTTACAAGCTTTGACAGGATCTTGATGATCATCTTGTTGAAAGCCTCAGCTAATCCGTTCGCAGCGGGATAATAAGTAGTTGACGAGACATCTTGAATCTTAAATTTGTCACAGAACCTGATGAAGGCGCTGCTTATGCATTGCGGACCGTTGTCATGAATGATCCGCCTCGGCACGCCGTGTCGGTATATGACATGATGCTTGATGAAGTTGATGACGTTGTTCGTTTTCACTTCTTTAAGCGGAATGGCTTCAGCCCACTTTGAAAAGTAATCGGTGATAGCGAGAATAAATCGATCACCCTTGGCTGAAGGAGGAAAGATAGGACCGACAATGTCCATACCCCATGTCTCGAATGGCCAAGAAGTGGTTGACGTGTGTAACCGCTCCGGTGGTTGGTGCATATAATTTGCATGCACTTGACAAGCGTGACATTCCCGGGCATACTCGATCGCGTCACGAACCATTGTTGGCCAGAAATATCCCATTCTTCTGATTCGATCATACAGTTTGGGACCAGGCTGATGCGCACCGCATTCTCCTTCATGTGCTTCCCTAAGAACTTCTTTTGCTTCTTCGTTCGAAAGGCATCGGAGAAGCAAATCATCATACCCCCGGTGATATAATGTACGGGTCTCGGTATTATAGAAGAACCGTGGCGCTCTTCGGCGAATAGATTCTTTTTCCTTTACATCCTCCGGCAAAATGCCATATTGGACGTAATCAATAATGGGAAAGCGCCAATCTCGGGACTCAGACCCGATTTGGGTTGAGTTCACCTCTTTGGCGTTTTCGCTTCTATCATCCTCCTCTTCAACCTCCATATCATATATGGGTATACAGAGTTGGTGTGATCTTACTGTGACTAGCAGTTCAGTTTCGGGCGGTTGCGCGAGTGATACTGCCAGTGCTGCCAGTGCATCCGCATAAGCGTTCTAAAGACGCGGGATGTATTCGATGTAAAATTCTTCAAAAGAATCTGCCATTCTGACAGCTTCCTGGTGGTACGGAATCAGATCTGGGTTCCTGACTTCATACTCTCCACGAACTTGGTTGACGATTAATTGAGAATCCCCAAAAGCTTCGAGATACTCAACCCCCAGCTCCTTGGTGAAACTGAGTCCAATGAGGAGCGCGTTGTACTCGGCTACATTATTGGAACATGGATTTGTCAGTGAATAAGCTCGAGGCATCACGTGCTTCCCTGGGGAAACTAAGACAACTCCGACTCCGGAGGAGACTCTAGAACATCCAGGGGTTATTGCCTTACTAACTGCTCTCGAAGCACCATCAAAGTATAATTGCCATACTTGTTGGTGTGATGTGGTATTAACCTCGTGGGTTTCATCTGGCAAGTCATCATATACTTCAACTACGTCTGTTGTCAGGCTTGCCGCCAGAAGATCACAAATTGCTTGTCCTTTGACCGACTTCTGCTGTTTGAAGTGCAAATCATACTGGGACAAGAGAAGGGCCCACTTTGCCAATCGCCAGTTCATCGAACCTGGTTGAGTCATGAATACCCGTACCGGATTAACATTAGTGATGACGTAAATTGTTTGGCCAACCAGGTAGTGTCGCATCTTCTGTACTGCGAATACCAATGCGAGACATTCTTTCTCGATCATCGGATATCGAGATTCGGCGCCTATCAAGGTCCGACTTAGATAGTAGACTGCCTGTTCGTGACCATTATCATCGTCTTGCGCTAGTAAAGCACTTATCGAGTGGTTCATCGCCTTGATATAAATTAAGAACGGTTTACCTGATTTTGGTGCAACAAGAACAGGGGGATTCATCAGATATGCCTTGATATCTTCGAATGCTTTTTGGCAAGCCTCGTCCTAAATAAACGACACGCCCTTCTTGTTTAGCTTAGAAAATGGTTGGCACTTCCCAGATAGATTTGAAATGAACCTCCTGATGTAGGCTAAACGCCCTTGCAATCCTCTGAGTTCTCTTAGATTTCTCGGGGGTTGCAATTCATTTATTGCCTTCACTTTGTCTGGGTCAATGTGTATACCCTTAGTGGTGACGACGAATCCAAGGAATTTTCCGCTGGACATTCCGAGGAAGGATTTTGTGGGATTCATCTTCAATTGATGACTCCGCATGAGATCAAACATCGTTCTCAAGTCTTTGATGTGATCTTCTTTGTTGCGGCTTTTTACCACCAGATCATCGACTTAGCATTCAACCGTTTTCCTGAGGTGTTTCTGGAAAATCTTAGTCATCGCTCGTTGGTATGTGGCACCTGCATTCTTCAGACCGAAGGGCATCACCGTGTAACAGAAGATACCGAGGGGCGTTCTGAATGCTGTATGCTTCTCGTCATCCGGGTGCATCTTGATTTGATTGTATCCCGAAAAGCCGTCCATGAAGGACATTCTTTCGAATCCGCATGTATTATCGATAATGACATCTGTGATTGGGAGAGGAAAATCGTCTTTTGGACACGCTTCATTCAGGTTCCTGAAGTCGATGCAAACCCTGATTTTGCCATTCTTCTTCATGACGGGAACAATGTTGGCTAACCAGTCTGGATGTTGTTCCTCTCGGATAAATCCTGAGTCGATTAACTTCTTAACCTCTGCCTCGATGGCTTCCATAATTTGCGGACGAAACCGTCTTTGCTGTTGCTTGACAGGTTTAGCATCCGGCTTGATGTCGAGGCGGTGCATTGCCACATTAGGGTCTAGCCCTGGCATGTCTTCGTAGTTCCAGGCGAAAACATCAATGTATTCTCTGATCAGGGTAATTAATTCCTCCTTCTCGTCTGGGGGAAGATTACCGCTGATGAATATGGGCTTTGGATTGGCCTCATCGCCCATATTGATTTGGACTACTTCGTCTTCGGTGGGTGGTTCTCTCTGTTCAAACCTATCACCATATTACATGTTTAGGTGATGAACCCATGGGTCCTCCCACATTGGCATTTGATCGTCATCCTCCAATGTAGATGGATCAGCTGTAGTCATATTGGACATTAAGGTCTTGAATATTTCTCCCAAACTTGTGTCGGAATCCCATCCTGTGGAATCTGCCGAGCACCCATCCTTGGCTTTATTAGCAATTTGATCGATAATTTGCCAACCACATTCATCATCAGACGAGAAAACATAGCCTAAGCCTCTTTTGTGATGGTAATAATTATCTGGTTTCCCTTTTGGTACATATGCCGCTTTGACTGGGACACGGGAACCTCGATCGAAGTATAAACCTTCTCCGAGTGTGAAGTCGTACCCTTGCTTTTCCATGAGCGTGCGTGCTTCCGGGCTATACTTAGATAAATGCAGACCAGATTTGTCATCATCTTCATCTTCTCTTAGGAAATGATCTGGCAACGGAAAATTCTCTCCTTTACCATAAATCACTTCTTTTTGTCCCCCTATCTTGGCAGGAACAATCTGGGTTGTTCCGAAAGAATGCTGGAGGCGTTTCTTCGTTACATAAGATGATCGGAGCGGCATACATAAATCAGGATTATCGTATAATTCCTTTATCGCATCATCAAGAGACAAGGAGTACTCTAAATCGTGATTTATTTCAATATCGGCAAGTTGCCAGTTACAACCGCCATCTGACGATTGTTCATCGTCAAGATTGATTACAAAGGGTACAATGTCATTTAAAACAAAACCACCATTGTAATCGAATCCGGCCTTGGAATCAGCTTCTTCTCTGCTGTCCGTGCCTTGGACCGATGGTTCTGTATCGGATTCATTACCATAAAGGAGAGAATCTGTGAAGTAATTCTCATACCCTTTGAATGGTTGCTTATCCGCGACCACCGTCCTAACTCTTCCATCAGTGTCGACATATTTCAAACACTGATGTAGAGTGGAGGGAACTATAACATTACTATAGATCCAAGGCCGACCCAATAGTAAGTTATAGGATGTCTCAGCATCAATCACGTAGCACGTGACCTCCGTCTTCAGATCGCCCATTTGGCACTTTATTCGGATTTTCCCCAAAGGTCTTGACCCGCTGGTGTTGAATCCGTAAATGACTATGCCCGTAGACGCCAACTTGCTGACTGGAATGCCAAGGCTATGCATTAGGCGAAGTGGCATAATACTCACAGCGGAACCCGGATCCACTTGGATTCGGCTGACTTCGTTGGAGCCAATATACCCGACGAAATACAGGGGCCGATCATGATTCTTCGTCTGCATGTCCTCTTTGGTGAAGGTGATGCAGGGAATATTCTTAGCCGCCACATTGCACTGCTGGGCTAACAGTTCCAGCTCCTCAGGCGCTGGCTTGATCCGAGTGAGAAATGCTTCTGAATCGGCCAAGGCCTCTTGTAAGGCTTCTCTAGTCTCTTTGGACAGTCGCAGCAGTTCATACAGCGTTATCCGTGCTTGAATATTAGTTAGCTGAGCCATGATGTCGAAGGCATGCGGAGTTTTTAAACTCTCCGGTTTATCTTTTCCAATCGGACGACTGAAACGAGATTGCTTCGGATTTTGAACCTCCTCGGGCCTCTTTTCTTTCTGCTTATCTACCGGCTGTCGTCGAGAATCTTCAACCGGTTTGGGAACTGTAATCACCCCCAGTTCCGTGAGAGTCTTGGCTGGTCCCTGTATTATCACCCCCTGCTCAGCTAACTGATCATTGGGCGGCGGATAGTTGAAGTGATACTGGTTCCCACTTCTGGTCGCGAAGACTTCCTGTTCTTCTTCAGAGAGCGGGAAAGCGGGGATTCTTTCGTCCTCTTCTTCTGGGATGGCAGAGACTCCATAGCAAGACTTCCCTTTCCCCTTTGAGTTTTTCTTGGATGACGATCCGGCCCATTGTTCATCTTCAATCAGGTCGGGGTGCACCCAGAGAATTTCACCGTTTGGGGCTGTGTGTGGCACAAGTCCCTTTTGGCGCTGTCCGTGCGGGTCGTAATTCACCGTCTTCATCCCGACTTTGGTGACGCGCTTTGGCTCGAACCAAGTTGTAGGCACCGATCCAAAACTGATTAACACCGCGTTTGCTCCCACATTCTTTGCAGGTTTCGGGGTTATGACCCCCACGTTGATCAATGCCTGGATCTTGTCCTTAAGGTGGTAGCAAGACTTCGTTGGGTGGTGGACCGCTCTGTGGTACGCGCAGTACTTCGGGTCCGTCACCTTGGTGGCTCCTTCGTGATCTACGATCGCCGGCAGCTGGATTTTGTTGTTCTCCAACAGGTACTTGAAGATGCCGGGAACTTCATCATCCTTGAAGGAGTAGACTTTGGGAAACCTCGGCTCCGAAGACTTTTGCTTCTGAGGCCGTTGCTGCCAATGTGGCTGTGATTGTTGTGGCGCTCGTTGCTGCTGTTGTTGTTGTTGCTGAGGTTGCAATTGAAACGTTTGGTTAGCATCAACGGCATTAGCATGAGCTTTACCTTTCCCTTTTTGGTTGAAGTTCTGCTTCGGAGGATTTGTTGCCGGTTGGCCTCTCTCCGCCTTCTTTCTTCTGAGGAATCGCTCAGCTTGCTCTCCTCGAACTTTCAAGTCCTTCCAGGTCTTGGATGGTGCTGTGCCCATTGCTTCCAACACATCCAGCGAAAGGTTTTGTGGCAGGTCTGGAGGATGAATTCCTCAGTGATCGGGTCCCGGCAATTCATCGCCTTGTTCCGGAACCTCTTGACGAAGGTGTCGACTAGCTCCCCGTCTTTCTGCTTCTCATCGAGCAACGATCCGATAGAGATCTCGGTATCGTCATCGAAGAAGTTTGAGAGAAACTTGGTCTCCATATCGTCCTAGCTGTTTATGCTTCCTGGCTTGAGGCGACGATACCAATCGAAGGCGGCTCCGCGAAGAGTGCCAACGAATGACCGCAACATCAGAGGCTCGTTACCAGAGATGACTCCCAAGTGCGATTTGAAGTAAATCAAATGTTGAGTGGGTGAACCCATCCCATTAAATGGCGTGAAGTTAATTAGACTAAACTTTGCCGGATATGGGATTGATTCCCACTCTCTTGGGTACGGACAAGGAATGCCCGTCTTTTTTATCTCTTGAGCAGAGATCAATGTGTTGATCTTGCTCTCGAGATTTTTAATTTTTAGGCTTTCACCTGTGTCTTCGCTAGCATTCTCGTTACCACCCCCTGCATTGATGGGAGGGATATTGGTATTACGAGCTTCATTTGTGTCTTCATCTTCCAGGTTGTTCTGGTTAGGACGACTTGGTTCGCCTTGTTGGTTCCACAATGTTTGAAGCTGTTGGTCATGCATCTCTCTCATGTTCTGCATAGCCATTTGCATTTCGAACCTAAAGGTTTCCTGTTGTTTGGCCATGGCATCTTCAAGCATCTTGGCCACTTGCTCCGCGCTTATCATGAACGACTCGCGGGGCTGTCCTTCACTGGACATGGTGTTATCAGATGCGATTGCTGAGCCGGCATCTGATTCTTCATCTCCCGAAGGTACTCTTGTTCGAACCCTACCATACGTTGCACGGATGATAGCTCCGGACTAAAGACGAGTTACTCGTTGGGGTATTTCTGGAATCGCCTCGGGGTTATCCTGAGTCGATATTCCTGTGCTGGTCATATTGGCGGTGACCCTTGAGTGTTCACCGTCTTTGACCATCGTTCTTCTTCGCTGGAAACGCCTATGTCTTGGTTTTGGCGTTCCAGTGCTGAGTCTTTCGAACACCGAAACTCTCTCGGGAACTGTCTTGACGCAGCTGCACTCGGATAGTACCGCCCGAATAAGCTTTGAGCAAGGACACTGAGTTTCGAACCTTCGAGGGCTCCTCTTTCTGGATTTATTCGTACCCTCAGCACGATAGTACAACTCGTCTGTTTGAAGGTCGGAGCAACCTATCGTGTGTTGGCACGCTCTCCCAGGTATAACGTCGTCGTTATCAGATGACAACGTTTCCTTCTAAGGATGAATTGTCTTCTTCGGACCATCCAGAGTCACACGCCTTGAAACGCGCCTTTGTGAGCGTGAATCTTCAGCGGGCTCCTGCACCTCGATGCGCAAAGTTGTGCGCTTGGGTGCCACAATTTTCTCCAAGTGTTGAGGGTTGCGGCGACCCCCAGCATGTTGAATTGTTTGGGACTTCTTCATTGGCCCCAAGCGTTCCTGGACTGGAGCTTTGCCTCGTTCCTTAAGAAGTGGACCGAGACGCTCCAAAACTGACTTCCTCTTCTAGGACGGTCCTGCAGGATCTCCCGGAATAGTTGCAGAAATCGCCGGCGACTTAGGTTGTTTCGCCGGATGTTGAATCTTCGGAGGCTGCGGGTTTTGCTCCTTAGCCTAAACCGCTTCATTCGGCCTCCATACCTTGCGAGTTGGTGGCGGCTTTTTGACCACCTCCTTCTGCAGCTTCCGTCGGGCTTCTTCAGCTTTAACCCGTGCTTGCGCCGATAAAGCGCGGCGTTTGCGGATACGCTCCTCCAGCGTCGAGCGGTTCCGTTTGACACGGACCCACTCCATAGTTGATGGCTTGGAGGAACCATCCTTCACTTGTTGTTGAGGCTGTTTGCCTCGTTTGCTCTTCAGATCCGCATGGTAGCGGACCCCGTCAACGGACTCCATGGCCTTGGCGAATTGCTTCGCGAGGCGTTGACGCTGCCTCTGGCGGGCTCTCTTGGAGAGAGTCACCACACCTTCAATGGCGGACTTGACCTGCTTAAAGGCCGGTGGAACTTCACCCGACGCAACTTCGGTGCCGATCGGGGTGAGGTTGTCGTTGGTGGCTTCAACTTCTTCGCACCAACGCACCTTTCTCCTAGAGAAGAACTTCTGGGACTTTTTGGACTTAGGGGAGGAGGTAGATCCGGACGAGGAAACGTACTCCTCGTACTTCTGTTGGTCGAACTCATACTCGACCTCCTCCACGACCGGGATCGAGATCCGCGGCTGCGACGCTCCGATCTCGGCAGCGAGATCGGTGGCTCCCACTGTGGTCGCCAGATTGTTCGCGGGAAAAATCAAATCTTTCTTCATTGCTGATTCCGTTACACTCTTAAATAACAACTTTTTGCGTTACAAAGATCCGGTCTTTTTATAAGAGCCGGTTACAACGAAAATCAAAGAAAATAAAGAAAAATTACAACTTTCCTTATTTGTCGAACAGATCACGAGTTCCTGTTATCCGGTCACTCGCTTTGTGGGTTGTTTGCCTTCGCCGATGGTTATTCCGTTGACCACCGTGAGATCTGGATCCAAGCAGATCTACGACGTATTACGGGTATTATCCCACCAAGGAGATAATAGCCGGGAGGGATCGTTTCACCAAGGAAACGACCGCTCGAATCTCGGGATCAAAGAACCAAGCTTTGATCCGGAGTATAGCGACGTAGATCTGAGGATTAGATTCCTTCGAACTCCTGCCTTGTTTAATGTGGGGGCTCGCCAAGAACTGAATCCGAGTGTCCAAGTCTTCAAGCCTTCAAAACTCCGAGGTGAGGTCACAATCCGGCAGAGTTTCGGCTCTTCAGAAGTTCCTCCAAAAGTCCCCTCAAATGAACAACCACCCCCTCTATTTATAGGGCACCAGAACTGTGCCCGCGTGCACAAGAGAGAGGGGGGGGGGAACCGGCCACCTTGGGGTGGCTCGGCTCATGCCGAGCCACCTCAGGGTGGCTCGGTTTCGGCTGAGTCCCCCCGGGTGTGTTGGGTTTCGTCGTTTTCCGTTGTTTCCGGTTATGTCCGTGATTCGGTTGTTTGATTGATCTGGAAACGATTCGTTTGACTTGGTTCCTGATTTGGCAGTAAATCCGCTTTGGTGTTTGAGTTTGAATCCTTTCCTGGTTGGATGACTCGTTGACTCCCCGAACCATGGACTTGGTTCCGCATGCAAATGGATGCATTCCGTTGTTCACATGCGGTTCGTTAGCTTCGTAGC
This sequence comes from Asparagus kiusianus, assembly GCA_022839385.1. Classification (NCBI taxonomy): domain Eukaryota; kingdom Viridiplantae; phylum Streptophyta; class Magnoliopsida; order Asparagales; family Asparagaceae; genus Asparagus; species Asparagus kiusianus. The sequence goes on from BQKN01028794.1 coordinate 14,067, forward strand.
CTCGTTAGCTCGCTTCGTCGCTCGAACGTCCGTTGATTTGTCGAATCATCGCGCCGAGCTATGCTAAGGGACCTATAGGCAATTTTATACACCTACAATCACAAATGGGATAACATTCGAGACATAATATTCTTGATCAACATGCCCTTATACAAAAACTATCTGAATGAAATACTGAAGAATATAAAATACACTGATCAAATGGAAATGGAAGGTAGCACAAAGGAAAAATGAGGACCAATAACTAAGCTTCGGCTTCTTCTGCTCGGTCTGCAGAGCACTCCTGCGGGGAATCCTCTGGCACATGTACGACTCCGCACTGAAGCTGACCATCATATAAATCTGACGTACACCAGAGGAAACAGGTGTACGTCAACGTGTATGGCACACGGTAAGATCCCAAAAGGAAGAATAGAACGGTCATGCGACCAATGCAATAATGGTAATAACAATGGAAACATGCAACTGAAATACTAATAATCTAAATATAATTTACTACTAGAATAGAATAATCATAATAAATCCAAGGAAATAAACTAAGTAACAAGTCGATCATGCAGCTAGCGATCAGAATAATCATCCAAGTCACAAGGTTATACAACTAGATGGAATTAATATTTAAAAATCTACAACTCAAGACGTAGTACGTCGAGTAAAATAATCCAAACAAGAAAACCCTCATGTATATACCATATGTCTCGAATTGTAAATAATTAGATATTAATCCCGATCTATGTACGAAAAGAAACACAACTAGCCTATATCTCGCAAGAACTCATAATTAGCTAAGAAACGAGTCATGCAACTAGCCATCCTATAAGGGTCACTGGTTCACATCTCACACAGAGTCAAAGTTCACATTATCGGATATCTGGTTAACAACCACATCTCACTAGTACCTCAGACCCACCCCAGTGCGAAACGATTCACTGGTGCGTGCCTGGAAATAATCAATAATCATAATATCACCGCTCCTCAGACCCACCCCAGTGCGAAACGATTCACCGGTGCGAGCCTGGAAATAAACAATAAACATAACCGATCACTGCTCCTCAAACCCACCCAAGTACGAAACGATTCACTGGTGCGAGCCTGGAAATAAACAACGATATATCCGATAACATGAACCCAGACCTTCCCATCCTAAGTCCAAGTCAACAACTCATATCTCACGGGTCACTATGGTCAAGCAATACTCGCGATTCTCAACTATAACAATGTATAAAAGCAATGAATACTATGTAACGGTGTCATGAATCATGAACTGGAAACGTGAACAACTACTAATAATAGTGCAAGATGGAACTATAACTATCAAATAATTACACATGAATGTCGCAATTTCTAATCGTCATGATTGTAAATTGGTTAATTCCAAAAAATAATCTTTTCCAAAATAGATTACTTTAAAAATAATCCCTTTTCCAAAAATTTCCAATAAAATTATTTAACATTCAAAACTAACCCATTTTCCAAAATAAATTCTTCTAACTTATTTATTATTATAATAATTCAAATTAAACCAATTTTCCAAAATAAACTCTTTTTAAAAATTATTTCTCATAATGATAATTCTAATTAATCTAGAAAAACATTAATTTATCATTTGAAATCATTTAATATCGTCATCAACAGTCCCACGCAGATAATAAAAATTATAAATTAACATAAACAAATAATTTACCAATTCATTAACAAGCCCAAGCAGATATTAAAAATTTATAATCTAATCTATGCAACTAATTAACGATAGATATAAATAGGAAATGACGAGTCAAGAGGAGCGGGATCTTGCCTCGGGTACGTCGAACAAGTCGACGTCGACGATGTGAGCCTACGGCAGGGTGTTTCTTCCACTGGATGTAAGTTGACATATCGTCGAATAGGTGGCATGCGATGGAGGAGACGAGGGGCTCGGGGCTGTCGGCATGCAGCGGGTCGACGGATGCAGGCGGGAAGAGCGGCTGGGTGACGCTTGGGGCTGTTCGAGGTGTTTGTGGCCGGAGGTGGTTGTGCGGCTAGGTCGACGGAGAGGGGGAGGCAGCAGAGGCGCTGGTGGCGGCGAGGGGGAGAAGGCCGACGGGGCTAAGGGAAACGAAGGAGCGGCGTCGCGTGGTTCTGTCGAGAGAGCGCTCGGATCTGGGCGGCGCGATGCTGCAGGGCGAGGAGAGAAGGAGGACGAGGGGGTGGTGTTGGTGGAGGCGGACGCGAGGTGGATCTGAACGGCTGTCGGAGGAAGAAACGGCGACGGTCGGCGCGGGGGAGCTGGAGCTCGACGGTGGAGGGGAGGTCAGCATGGTGTAGATCTAGTCGGGGGCTAGTGGCGGAGCTGATCGGAGATCAGGGCGGCGGCGGCGACAAGGGGGAGCTAGAGGTCAGGTGGCGGATCTGGGGGAAACGGCTAAAGGAGGGCTGGCAGCGTGAGAGGAGGCGGCAGCGGGGAAGAGTGGAGGCCGACGAGGGTTGGGTGGCTGCGCTGTGGGGAGGAAGAGGAGATGATGGGTGCGGTGGTGATGGTCTGAAGAAGAAGAAGAGATGGAGAGAG
>BQKN01028794.1:16621-26674 GCA_022839385.1 Asparagus kiusianus
GAGATGGAGAGAGAGATGAGAGAAATAATAGAAGAGAGAGAAGGAGAAGGGGACAGGGAAGTGATGGGTGCGGGAATTGAGGAGTGATTTTGGGGAGTGGGGTAGGAGAGATACTGAGAGATGAAGAGAGAGACAGTATGGTGTGAGTAGGATTAGACTGTAAGGGGTATAGTAGTGTATACAATGCCAGCTATAGGTGTATGTAACAGCTATATATATGGAGTAGGGGTACAGTACAGGTTAAACATAATAATAGTACAAGATAATTAATGATATAATTAATAATAACAATAATTATAAACAACAATAATAATAATGAATAACAATAAAGTTTTTTACTGCAACAATTTAATTTATAATTAGCAAAATCATTAAAATAAATATATGGTCTGGTTTTTCAATCATAGAAAATTCTAGAAATTTAGGAAAAAATATTAGTACTCTTTTTAAAATAAATTTTAATATTAAAATACCAAAAAAATTATTTAAACTAGTATTTAAAATTCACGGTCATTACATCCTACCCCCCTTAAAACAAATTCCGTCCTCGGAATTCAAAATACGTGTGACGCACAAAGAACCCAAGGACATGAATATGGAAATAAGGTCATAGTACGTCATGACAAATGTGTGAGCAATGTTGAATGAGGAAATGGATGTGTATATTATAAGTTATACAAGACATAATAGAGAATAATTCATGAGAATCAAAAGTGAATAGTCAATGCAAATATATAAAGCAAATCAAGGTCATAAGAAAATTTGATATGTAGTATAAATAATAAGAATGATGAAAGTATAACATATAGAGAGTGAACACATAACTGAAAGAGATTGCTTAAGCATGTATATTGTAAATAAATAATTAATACGTATCAAATTATAATATAACACAACATCTAGACATAAGCAAAAATATAAATATAAGTCAACACAGTTTAATAGCAAAGAAATCAACAGCAAATATACAATCATAAAAAAAAATACAATGTCAACACGATATTATTGATATAGTATCCTAAGATGACATATCACAACGTTAACACATAATCAATAACACATAATTGGTAAAATACAACAATTATAACAAATATATAGTATAAAAATATGATATGAAATATAAATACATAATTCAACCACTTGTCAATCACTAGAATATATGATAAAGCATATCAACTCAACGATATAAATAATAAAGAAGATAAACGACAAAGATATCAACAAAATATAAACCAATCATTCGCAAGCAGGTGATAAACATGATAAAACACCAAAACACAAATATACAATAAAAATATGAGATGAATCATATACAAGCAAAAGAAACACTTGAAGATTATATAAGCAAAACACATAACAAAGAATCAACGTATATGTAGTTTAGATAAACACATTGTACAACATAAGAGGCAGAAAGATAATAATAAAAATATCAAATTATGATAGAAATATCATACAATCAGTTAGTAGAATAAATATCCAAGATATACAAAGTATTGTTACAAACAGAACACATGAATGCAATCAGGAAATCACATTCAACCAAATAAGACGTATAACGCGCAAGTATCAAAATTAAGAAATTACAATTATGTTAAAAAGTTTAAAGATAATATTATAGCAACACATGTCTAAAGCAGTTAGAAACATAAACGCACGTAAGGAAGCATAGATATAATAATCAAATATAGTAAACAATAAAGATAAAACATGATAATAATAACAGCGAAAGTACAAAATAGAGATATACAAATAAACAAATATCAATATTCAAAGAGTCATAAACAAATGTATCATGTAATATTACTAGAAAGCATAAGATATAAGACAAAAATGCATAATAAATCAGGCAAAAGGACAATAAATATTATAATAATGTATACACAACACACATAATCACAATTGAAAATAGTATTAAGTAAAAGAAATAAACATAGATAAAAACACATCAATACATATAGACAAACAAACAGAGACAAATCATAATAATAATCAAGAGCAGAATGAAACGATTCACAATAACAGTTATATAAAACAAAGTAAATAATACAAAATATTAGTTAGGCTCAAAGAAACACAAATAAATCAAAGTATAAAATAAAATATATAAAAGTAAAAGGGATAAACAAGATTCAGAAACATATGATGTGTATAACAAATATAATCATTATGTATAATAAGCGTTAAAAATAATAAAAACACATACATAATAATAAGCATATAAAAATTTGTATACTCAGGGTACTAATCATGCTAACAAAATAAATTATAATGGAAAGAGTTCACAAAATATTATATGATAAAATAGACATAAGAGTAAACATGTGATTCAAAATAAACATATTATATAAAATATAATAAGAAGAATACAATTATATATTTGACAAACAATATGATAAATTAGAAGTGTTAGTAATATTCATAAATATAAACAAGATACAACAATAACAATCATCACTATATAAAATTAATTTAGATGTAGTAGTATATTGTATAATAGTCAAAAATCACATAAATACAATCAGCGTAATATACATAATTAAAATGTATAATACATAAAACATGAATTATGAAAGATAAAATAGATTTATAAACAAATGAAAACATACAATATAACATTGTATGTGATACATAAAATGATATAATAAATAATATAGAATTCAATACAATCAAACGATACACAAGTCAAGTCAAAGAAAATATAGTGTAAACTAATAACATATAAAATAATGACAGGCACGAGGATAGAGGAGTTATACAAAGAGAGGATAATCACGAAGTGATGGGACAAGAACCGTGAAAACTCCGGAGTCAAAAAGTGATAAGATATGGATGAAATAAAATCTATCAAGAAGATAGAACAAGGGCTCAAGAATAGTCTCACGAATGAAATATGATATGCATCTAAATTATCCATTATATTCTCACTGGTAGGAACTCGGGACCATGACCTGCATGGGCCACCACTAAAACCTATCACGCCCCGGTTCCAAAAATACCCGGGAATCGGGATGCGAACAAGCCCGTGACGTATTAAATTAAGAAAAAATGTACACTATCTTTTTTCTTCTTTTCTTTGCTTCTCAATCCAATACGTTAAGCGTCTAGAAATAAATACAATACGAAGTCACAGGTCCCTGATCACAATCAACAAGAATATAATAGACAAACTCAGAATAAAAATATCATATCACAAATGGGATAACATCCGAGACATAATATTCGGGTCAACATGCCCTTATACAAAAACTATCTGAATGAAATACTGAAGAATATAAAATACACTGATCAAATGGAAATGGAAGGTAGCACAAAGGAAAAATGAGGACCAATAACTAAGCTTCGGCTTCTTCTGCTCGGTCTGCAGTGCACTCCTGCGGGGAATCCTCTGGCTCCTGTACGACTCTGAACTGAAGCTGACCATCATATAAATCTGACGTACACCAGAAGAAACAGGTGTACGTCAGCGTGTATGGCACACGACAAGATCCTAAAAGGAAGAATAGAACAGTCGTGCGACCAATGCAATAATGGTAATAACAATGGAAACATGCAACAGAAATACTAATAATCTAAATATAATTTACTACTAGAATAGAATAATCATAATAAATCCAAGAAAATCAACCAAGTAACAAGTCGATCATGCAGCTAGCGATCGGAATAATCATCTAAGTCACAAGGTTATACAACTAGATGGAATTAATATTTAAAAATCTACAACTCGAGACGTAGTACGTCGAGCGAAATAATCCAAACAAGGAAATATGTCTCGAATTGTAAATAATTAGATATTAATCCCGATCTATGTATGAAAAGAAACACAACTAGCCTATATCTCACAATAACTCATAATTAGCTAAGAAACGAGTCATGCAACTAGCCATCCTATACAGGTCACTGGTTCACATCTCACACAGAGTCAAAGTTCACATTATCGGATATCTGGTTAACAACCACATCTCACTAGTACCTTAGACCCGCCCCAGTGCGAAACGATTCACTGGTGCGTGCCTGGAAATAATCAATAATCACAATATCACCGCTCCTCAGACCCATCCCAGTACGAAACGATTCACTGGTGCGAGCCTAGAAATAAACAATAAACACATCCGATCACTGCTCCTCAGACCTACCCCAGTGCGAAACGATTCACTGGTGCGAGCCTGGAAATAAACAACAATATATCCGATAACATGAACCCAGACCTTCCCATCCCAAGTCCAAGTCAACAACTCATATCTCACGGGTCACTATGGTTAAGCAATACTCGCGATTCTCAACTATAACAATGTATAAAAGCAATGAACACTATGTAACGGTGTCATGAATCATGAATAGGAAACGTGAACAACTACTAATAACAGTGCAAGATGGAACTACAACTATCAAATAATTACACATGAATGTCGCAATTTCCAATCGTCATGATCGTAAATTGGTTAATTCCAAAAAAATAATCTATTCCAAAATAGATTACTTTAAAAATAATCCCTTTTCCAAAAATTTCCATTAAAATTATTTAACATTCAAAACTAACCCATTTTCCAAAATAAATTCTTCTAACTTATTTATTATTATAATAATTCAAATTAAACCATTTTTCCAAAATAAACTCTTTTTAAAAATTATTTCTCATAATGATAATTCTAATTAATCTAGAAAAACATTAATTTATCATTTGAAATCATTTAATATCGTTGTCAACAGTCCCACGCAGATAATAAAAATTATAAATTAACATAAACAGATAATTTACCAATCCATTAACAAGCCCAAGCAGATATTAACAATTTATAATCTAATCTATACAACTAATTAACGATAGATATAAATAGGAAATGACGAGTCAAGAGGAGCGGGATCTTGCCCCGAGTACGTCGAACGAGTCGACGTCGACGATGTGAGCCTACGGCGGGGTGGTTCTTCCACTGGATGTGAGTTGACATATCGTCGAACAGGTAGCGTACGATGGAGGAGACGAGGGGCTCAAGGATGTCGGCGTGCAGTGGGTCGGCGGCTACAGGCGGGAAGAGCGGCTGGGCGGCGCTTGGGGCTGTTCGAGGTGTTGGTGGCCAGAGGTGGTTGTGAGGCTAGGTCGAAGGAGAGGGGGAGGCAGCAGAGGCGCTGGTGGCGGCGAGGGGGAGAAGGCTGATGAGGCTAAGGGAAACGGAGGAGCGGCGTCACGTGGTGCTATCGAGAGGGGCGCTCGGATCTGGGCGGCGTGGTGCTGCAGGGCGAGGAGAGAAGGAGGACGAGGGGGTGGTGTTGGTGGAGGCGGACGCGAGGTGGATCTGAGTGGCTATCGGAGGATGAAACGGCAACGGTCGGCGTGGGGGAACTGGAGCTCGACGGTGGAGGGGAGGTCAGCGTGGTGTAGATCTGGTCGGGGGCTAGCGACGGAGCTGATCGGAGATCAGGGCAGCATTGACGACGAGGGGGAGCTAGAGGTCAGGTGGCGGATCTGGGGGAAACAGCTAAAGGAGGGCTGGCGGCGCGAGAGGAGGCAGCAGCGGGGAAGAGTGGAGGCCGACGGGGGTTGGGTGGCTGCGCTGTGGGGAGGAAGAGGAGATAATGGGTGCGGTGGTGATGGTCTGAAGAAGAAGAAGAGATGGAGAGAGAGATGAGAGAAATAATAGAAGAGAGAGAAGGAGAGGGGGACAGGGAAGTGATGGGTGCGAGAATTGAGGAGTGATTTTGGGGAGTGGGGTAGGAGAGAGACTGAGAGATGAAGAGAGAGACAGTGTGGTGTGAGTAGTATTAGACTATAAGGGGTATAGCAGTGTATACAATGACAGATATAGGTGTATGTAACAGCTATATATATAGAGTAGGGGTACAGTACAGGCTAATAATAATAATAATACAAGATAATTAATGATATAATTAATAATAACAATAATTATAAACAACAATAATAATAATGAATAACAATAAAGTTTTTTACTGCAACAATTTAATTTTATAATTAGCAAAATCATTAAAATAAATATATGGTCTGGTTTTTCAATCATAGAAAATTCTAGAAATTTAGGAAAAAATATAAGTACTCTTTTTAAAATAAATTTTAATATTAAAATACCAGAAAAATTATTTAAACTAGTATTTGAAATTCACGGCCATTACAGATTCTCTCCCCCTCCTTCCTCTGGATTAAACTTTGTTTTAATCTCGAGAAGAGCCACAATCCCGCTTGGTCGTAATTGTCACTGCTGCGATTGTTTCCTTCGTGAAGCAAGAGCATAATTACACTTGTTAACCGGATCTGATCCGCGGTGGTCCACGGACTAACGCGTCCCCGGAACAGGCCAAGATCCCACGCGAAGCAGCGGGTGATAAATGTCCTCTACGTTTTGTTTAATAAAGTTGTAATCTTATTTTTCATTGTAAGAAGATCTTATAAAAAGATCAACTTTTCTTTATTTTCTTCGAACTTGTAATCGATAAACGGTGTAACAGGTTTGATGATAATGAAAGCAACTTTTGACAGAATCATACTGGCAACCACAGTAGGAGTCGACGGCCTTTCTGCGAAGGCTGTAGTGTCGCAACCAAGGATTCTCATCCCGGTTGACGAAGAGGTTGAATACGAGTTCGACCAACAGAAGTATGAAGAGTATATCTCTTCCTCCTCCAGATCATCTTCTCCTCAGAAGAGCAATCTTCTCCTCAGAAGAGCAAGAAGGCCTCTTCCACAAGGAAAGTTCGTTGGTCTTCAGATCTGAAGACCCAAGATGATGAGTTCTGAACTATTACTGCTGCAGTTTCATCCCCTAATGCTCCTACGACGTCTGAAGAAGCCGGGCCTTCGGGACTAAAACTTTCCTTGGTCGAGGAGCCTATTGTTGAAAGCGTGCCAACTCTGTCAAAGAGAGCACGGCAAAGATGACGTCAACACCTTGCACGCCAATTCGCCAAGGCCTTAGAGCCAGTTGACGGGATCCGTTATGATGCAGACCTGAGGTCTAGGAGGTGACAAACACCACAACAGCGAGCGAGTACCTTCTCCTCCAAACCAGCAGCGGATGAGTGGATCCTTGTTAAAAGGACCCGTTCAACCCTTGAGAAACGCATGCAGAAACGCTGCATATTGCTTACGCATGCAAGAATCCTTATACAGGAAGCCAAGAAACTACATAAAGAAGAGGTGGCCCAAGAACCACCAAAACTACGCAAAGTATGGAGAAAAAAGGGTAGAAAGACGCTCGAAATCGTCGAAAAAGAAAAACTGCCACGTACTGGCTCGGCCAAGGCCGAGTCACCAAATGGAGACTCGGCCAAGCCCGAGTCACCAAATGGAGACTTAGTCAAGGCTGAGTCACCAAATGGAGACTCGGCCAAGCGCGAGTCACCAAATGGAGACTCAGCCAAGGCGGAGTCACCAAATGGAGACTCGCGCCACTTCCGAGCCACCAAGCCCTATTTCGCTCCTATTTCACCTCCTGCAGTCTTTTTTGAGTCTCTAAAGGCCCCGGTTCCCATCACAACAAGTTCCACACCCCCCCTTTAAGCTTCATGATAGTGTGGACTTATCAAAATTCAAAATAAAGATTACAAATCGTCTCGATCATTTGCACAAAGATCGAGATAAAACTCTGATTAAAGAATGTTTAGTTTTAGCAAATGAAAGCCAAACAACTCATCAGATGGGAGTCGTGCGCGTCATACCAACAAATTTAGAATCTCTCATGCTGAGAAAGTACCTGTAACCGCTCGCTTCGGATTGCGAGTTGAAGTCCAAGAGCCCGTTGAGGACTCGCATTTACAAACGCGTAGTTCCAAACGAGTAGTTCCAAACGAGTGACTCTTGAGAACACCAGGGAAGTGTGTTCGTCAGGAGATGACGATGTTAGACTTGGAAGATCCTACCCACATATGATAGGTTACTCTGATAATCATACCAATGAGTTATACTATCAGACTGGGGGTACGACCAAATCTCGGAAGAGAAATACCAGAGAAACGAACTCTTACTGTCCATGCGTGAAAATCCTCAAAGCAGTGTTGTCAGAATGCAGCTGCCAAAAGACTGTTCCTGGAGGGTCTCTGTATTCGAACGGATCTCTAATAAAACATCCACACCAAAGACAAGGCGTTTCCGCAAAAGAAGGCTGACTGGCTTAAGTGACGAGTTTCCTCGGGTAATTATCAACATGGCAGACAAAGGCAAGTCCTTACGACGCTTCAGTCCTGAACCTTTTACAGAAGTGTCTCAGCGCATGACTTGGCTACGGTCTAGAACTGTCAGACCTAGACCCAGGAGGTCACAGTCCTCAGACGATGAAACATCAGATACTTGTTCTGCATTGGCTTCCGATGATACGACATCTAGCGTGGGACAATCCTACGAGTCGTTTATGATTAGCACTGAACAGATGGCTAAGATTCTCGATGATGCTTTAACCAAGCAGAAAGAAAACTTTAAATTTGAAATGAAGATGGCTATGCAGCATATGAGGGAAATGCATGACCAACAAATCGCGATGCTAACAAATCAGCAGGGAGAGTCTAGCCGTCGTAATAATCCTAACCAACTCAATAGTGATGAGGAAGTAGACGAGAATATCATCATTAATGCTCCTCCTGTTGGCAACAATGCTGGGGTGGTCCCTTGGGTAATAACAATGCAAAAGAGGACTATGTTATTTCCCCCCAGGATCATTATAAGAAAGATGCAGGTGAGGGACTCAAGATGAAAGATCTTAAAAGCAAGATCGATGCCTTGATGTCTGCTCAAGAGGTAAAGAAGACCGGTATTTCACGACCTTATCCAAGGGAAATGGGAATCAATTCCATACCCAGCAAAGTTCAACCTGATTAACTTCACTCCATTCGACGGAAGAGGTTCACCCACTCAACACCTGATTTACTTCAAGTCTCACCTAGGGGTCATTTCAGGCAATGAACCTCTGATGGTACAATCATTTGTGGGAACTCTTTGCACGACTGCTTTTGATTGGTACCGCCGTTTCAAGTCAGGAATTATCAATAGCTGGGATGATATGGAAACTATGTTTCTCACCAACTTCTTCGACGATGATACTGAAGTGTCTGTTGGATTACTCTTTGACGAGAAGCAGAAAGATGAGGAGCTGGTTGAGAACTTCGTCAAATGTTTCCGGAACAAGGCAATGAACTGTCAACCCGATCACTGAAGAATTTATTCTCCAAACATGTCACAACAACCTTTCCTTGGATGTGTTAGAAGTTATGTGTATGACACCATCCAAAATATGGAAAGAGTTGAAGGTGCGAGGGGAGCAGGCTGAACGCTTCCTCAAAAGGAAGAAAGCTGAAAGAGGTCAGCCATCCAATAATGCCTGAAAACAGAACTTCACCCCCTGTGGAAAAGGTAAGGTGCAGGCAAATACAGCGAATGCAAATCAGACATTCCAATTGCAACCCCAACAGCAGCCGCAACAACAAACGCCAAAGCAAGCAAACGCCCCAATGGCAACAACGGCCTCCAAGACAACAGAAGACTATTGAGCCAAAATTCCCAAAAGAATAATCTTTCAAGGAAGATGAGGTTCCTAGTATTTTCAAATACTTGTTGGAGAACGATAAAATTAAGCTACCCCTAATCATTGATCATGAGGGAGCTAACAAAACTACAGACCCGCGATACTGTGCGTTCCACAGAACAGTCCACCATCCCACAAAGACGTGCTATGCTCTAAAAAACAAAATTCAAACCCTAATTGATGTGGGTATCATCACTCTAAAACAGCTCTTGTTTTCTCGTTGTTTTGATTCCAGCTCTTGTCTCGACTTTGGGTCTACACCTTAGACTACACTAGTAGAAAAACGACCAAACTAGACGGAACAATCTAGACGGAAATTTTTCCGTCTAGATTGGAGCAAACTAGACGAAAAATTTCTGTCTAGATTGTTCCGTCTAGTTTGGATCAAACTAGACGGAATTTTCCGTCTAGTTTGACAAGCCCAGACGGAACAGGCAACCTAGACGGAACTTCCGTCTAGGTTGCCTAGGGCAAATTTAATACCCCCAGCCGCCACCCCCTCCCAATTCTCTCAATAATCTCATCCTCC
>BQKN01028797.1:0-11090 GCA_022839385.1 Asparagus kiusianus
ATATCAACAACCATATCCAATCACATGAACAAAGACTTTCCCACCCCCAACTCTTCTTGATTTCCTAAGTCAACACAACACATGTCTCAATCACAGCAAGGCCACTATGGTCATGACTACTAATGGTTCTCAATCACAGCAAGGCAATAGTAATGTAACAATTCATGTGCAATAATATTATGACATATCATGTAATAATGATTTGTTATAGTATATATATATATACATATATATATATATATATGAAAATAGTAATATTATAATGCACTAGAATTGATGAAGAAGAAATCCTTCAGTCATGTCCGACGATAGATAGATCGATACAGAATAAAGAAACAACTACTAACTGTCGAAAAGGAAGTATACACGCTAAACGAGGAAGCGATCCAACCAAAGAAAATATAGAAAATAATCATAAGTATAATGACGACATAACAAGGAATCCTACGACGTTAACGGGGAGAATCTCAAGATCTAGTTCCATTGTAGATAGGTCGGCACAGGAAACGAGAAGCGACTTCGGATTCAATTTCGAATAATTGAGCAATAGAATGAATGAAAGAGTCTAAACAAATCATTCTAGGTGTAGAGGGACTCAAATCAGGATTGTCAATAAATCAGGACGTTAATCTCCCCTCCCTATTTTAGTGAGAATGGCGAAATCGCCTACAAGAATAAAGTCGGTTCATCTCCACAATTTGGAGCATATCAAGGCGTATAGCCGACACAGGAATGAAACCAAATACATAGGCACGAAGGCCATCCACCGCAATGATACACAGCCATAAATGAGTCAACGAATACAATACAAGGCCATCAATAATATACAAGGCCGGCAATCAATTATACAAGGCTACAAACAATAATACGTTTCCCGGCAGCGAATTGCAAAGCAAACCTGTATGGAATTCTAGGCTAATGCATTCAAGCATAAGTATAAGGAAGCATGATAAAGATGTGATATCAGACAATAACACGAATCAAATGAGTAATCACATGAAATATAATTACGAGACTCAATATGACATGAGCATGACTGTATAGGATAACTATGAATCGAACGTGCATGTATAGTATAATAAATTCTTTTAAAATATCTATTATTATAATTACTCAAAATAAACCATTTATTTTAAACTAACCTTTAAAAATAATTAGCTTATTAATTCCAAATAATCTTTTACAAAATAATTTCCTTTAAGTTATTCCTAATCTTCTAAATTAATAAATTCATAAATTCAAAAGTAAGATAACTCATTAATTCAAAATATTCTATTTTCCCAAATAATTTCTTTTAAATTATATTTATCATTCTAAAATGATTTTTTTTCCACAAGATAATTTCTAAAAATTATTATAACTATTCTAAAAATACTATTTATCACCTAATTATAATTTATTTAATATTATTCATCAAATCCACACAGATAATTAAATCATAAATTAACATAAACAGATAATTCTCAATATCATTCAACAAGTCCACGCAGATAATTATTAACAGATTTAAAATTGTTGAAAATTCATAATAAATAGGAAAATATAGATCTGAGCAAGCGGGATCTTGCCTCGGGATATTGTCGAACTAATCGACTGTGGCAGTTGAGGCTATCGGCGCCGCCGTGAAGCTGCTGGAGGTGGCTCGCGCGAAGGGAGCGACGATTGGATCTCTGAAGGAGGGCAGCGAGGTGTGGAGTTCGGCGAGGCGAGTGGTCGGCGGCTTCGAGCTCGGGAGGAGCGGTGGGGCGGTGTTCGGTGTGGCCAAGGTGGGGGCGAGCTCAGGCGAGATGGGAGCGGCGACGAGGGAGGAGCTCGAGCGGAGGGGGAGGTGGCGCTGGCGAAGCTTGGGGTCGACGAGTTCGAGCTGGGCGTCGACGGCGGCAGCGACAAAGGAGGGCGCGGATCTCAGGGGTTCGTCGGGGTTAAGGGGCAGGCAGCGGCATGGGGCGGAGCTAGCGGCGGCGTGAAGCTCAGGGTAGGGGAGCAGTGGTTTGGGGCAGCAGTGATGGGCCTCGAGTGGTGGTGATGGTGGGTGGTAGGAGGTGAAGGCGAGGGGACATCGGAGGGGAAGGCGGTAGAAGCTCTCAGGGCGATCGACGGCGTTGTGGCTCGCCGGAGAAGGCGGGGTGCGGTGGTCGAAGGCGGCGAGATCGGGGTTGAGCAGCGGTGAGGGTGGAAACGAGAAGCGGCGGTGGGGACTGAGCTCGAGCTCGAGGGCGGGACGACTGGCGGGGCGTTGGTCGGAGGCCGGAGCGGGGGTCGAGGGGTGGACCGGCGGTCTGAGGTCTTGGTTTGAGAGTGAACGAATCTTGGGTTTTAAAAGAGGAGAGAGAGAGATGAAGAGATGATGAGCTGGAGAGATGGAGAGAGAAAATGAGAGAGAGAGAGAGTCTGCTTTTTCTTGGGGAATGGGAGAGCAGAGTGATGGTGAGTGATTGGTTGAGTGTGAGAGATTTTGTTGGATTAGAGAGAGTGTCAGAGAGAGAGAGAGCCAGATTGAGTGTGGGATTGGAGAGAGAGAAGAACGGCGGAGAATTTAATGAGAGAGATTGTGCGGGATAGGGTGGTTAGGAGGACGTGGGTTGAGAGCTGGAGGAAAACACGAGGCGGAGGGGTATACAGAGTGAACACCGGTGAGAGGAAAAACACAGGGAAAATACCCCTTTAAAAATATACAAGAAAAATTATTCAAATAAATATTAAAAATTTATGGTCAAAATAATAATAACAATAATGAATAATTAACTATTAATTTAAAAAGGTTTTACCGAACAACTAAATTTATAATTAGCAAAACCATTAAAATATTATAATACCATATTTTTTAAATCATAGAAAATTAGGGAAAAATACAAATACTCTTTTACAAAAATAATATTTAATATTTAAATACCATAAAAATTTATTCAAATCAAAATCGAAAATTAGGGTCCTTACAATAATCCATGGTGTTGATACACTTCAAGTAACTACTCCCGACAATGAATCTGATGTCATACGTGTCAGGCTTGCAGCTAAACTTCTAGTAGAAGGATGGGAATAGAAGAATCAAGCAGAGATATTAGATAAGGATGGGAGAAAGTTGTTCTAAAAATTGATTGATTGAACCAAAATTTGTATGCATGTCTGTATTATGTATATTAATTTAGTTGTGTAAACAGTTGATGTGAATGACAAACAATGCAACAAGCTTGACTTTTATCGTTCTTATTGTATTTCTGGTATTTTTGTCACCATATGTTTACGTTTTGTTTTGATACAATATATATTTAACATGTTCATGTTGGGTTTTATACATATAATTCAAAATTAATCGTGCAACGAAAAATAAAATAAAACCCAAACATGATTAATGTGATCCAATTGATTCAAAAGGAAGTTTAGATTACCAATCTGTTTGTGTGCAGATTAGCGAATTAACACCTTAATTCGATCGGACTCTAGGTATTGCTCAAGGAACGAACGCCCTCTATCAGTATCTACACACGAACGATCACGAACGGATGCAGGGGTGCTAGCTCCTTTCTGCGTCGGCTAGGGTTTTCTTTTTTAGGAGAGATCATCAAATCAGGGCATCACAAAAGTCTATTTATAGTCACGTTAACCCTAATGTGTAGAGAGATATTTTAGGGATATCTTGTTCAAAATAACAGAAATTTGTTTCTTATTTAGATAATAAGAAATAATATTTTATCTCTAAAATATCTCAAAACAACAGATTTCTATTTCGAATTTTACATTTAAAATTCAAAATTGCCCAAAGAAATCCTAGCCCATTCATCACGTTCTTTGTGTGTGACCCAATAGGTTCATATTATGTTGGCAGTGGGCCCAATCCCATTATAATCCCACAAGTCATAAGTGGCCTCTAGCAAGACATTATGACTACCCAAATAATATAAATATCAATAGTCTGATTTTAACCTAACCAATAGTACATGTTATAATCCTTTTGTCACATGATATCTTGTTTGAACATAAGTCATGGTACATGTCAAACTTATATTATTCAAACATATAATTTCCCGATCACTAAGTAGACTAATAAATTCAAATGATATTGATTACACTATCAATTCATTTGAGCATGGCCATGCATTTCTCAGTCCTACTTATCGAGTGGCCCTATAGATATCTCGCTCATAAGAGGGACAAATTCCATCTTCATTATTCACTATCATTTGCATAATTCTCATCATATCCAATCATAACCTTTATGATTATCCGATTAAAGATAATGTTTGATTATGTTAAAATACGATGTTCATCATGTAGGAATTTGTGATAATCTTAGGTCTAAGGATTTGATAATACAACTATTATGAGATCACTTATGATCCTAACCCATGTAGTGATCTTATAGCGGGTCTATCCAGTGCCTTGTTCTCTAACAAGTACCTACATGTTTGATTTCTATCACCATATATAATCATCTCATGTTTATCAATCAAACACATACTAGTCTTAATTTATCTTTATGCCCTTTAGTGATAAATGACTAGGGATAACACAAATAACATAGTTATTCATAAACATTACAATAATGTAACATGCCAATAATACTAATATGGAGAAACTCATTCTTTAAATAAAAATATAATCATTGCATCAAGGTCCAAATATTTGGCCTAGGGCATAACCACTAATAGTTCAAATGAAAAGCTACATGTTCACTTGACACTAGAGAAAAATGACCAAACTAGATGGAACAACCTAGACGAGAATGAAATCCGTCTAGTTTGACGCAACCTAGATGGAATAACTAGGTTGTTCCGTCTATTTTAAGGTATTTTAGACGAAAATTTTCGTCTAAAATGTTAAACTAGACGAAAGTTTTTTATTTTTTAAAAATTAAAAATCAACCCAGACGAAATTTCTGTTTAGATTGGAAATCTAGACGGAATTTCCGTCTAAGTGTCTCTAATAAAAAAATAAAACCCTAATCCTATCCCCCGCCGCCTCCATCTATTTTCTCTGGTTCCCACCCCCTCCCGAGAAAAAAGAACAAAACCCTAACCCCTCCCGACCCTGCCCCCACGCCCCGCCCCCCCCCCCCCCTTTTTTCTTCCCCCCCCCCCCCCCCCCCCCCCCCCCCCCCCCCACCATCTCTCCTCTCGCATGTAGCCCCCTTACCCTGCCTCCCCCATGATGCACCACTCCCTATGCCCTCGTCCCCCCCTCGAGAAAACCCTAATCGAGCTCGCCGACTCACCCCGCCGCCCCTCCTCCCGTCGTATCTCTCGCTGGGGGCGAAGGAGTTGCAGATCGAAGGGTTTGAGTGTGCGGGCGGTTTTGGCTGGTGATGTTGTTGTTGTTTTGTATGTAATTTTGAGGGGGTTTAAATATGTTTTCTCTTAATGAATCTGGCGATTACAGTGGGATGTGATTTGTATCTTGCTTTCAATTTGAAGAAAATGTTATAAATCTTTCTCATTTAGTGGATATTATCTCTTCTTTGTTTCCTTTGGTCAGAGGTAAGTGTTTTGTTGGCTGGGTTTATTTAAGGTTAATTGCTGGAATTTTGATTTCTGTTTTCCCCTTAATTAGCTCCACTTCCTTTTTTTTTTCCAGATGGAGTTAGTGAAACGGTGGAGCAAAATGTAATGTGCTACCTCATTTTGGTAAGAATCTCCGGACAATGTTGAGGAAATTACTTCTGTAATATTTTGTATTTAGAGATCGATTGCTTGTCTGGCATTGAGTTGGTTTGTTGCACATTAGTTGGTTACAACATGCTTTTAAGGTCCCTATTTGATATTATTATGCTTGAAAATTCACACCAAATTATCTGAGGAAAGTCACAACTTATTTGTGGAGGGTGTCGTCTTTCAAACTCTAGTTCTTGTTGTAATTCAACTTATCATATTATGCTAGCTATGGACGGTTTGCCGTTGAAAATGGTCTGGATTCCATGACATGTAGATGTAAGAACTATTTGATTATAGTGGGCATATTTCCATTTGCTAGAACTGTGTACTTTAAAGGGAATTCAACAAGGGCAAGAGTCATTCATTTCTATAGCAGAAGGGGATGGATTCTAGGAAAACGGTAGGAGAAGAAAGAACTAGAGCCTAATTATTTAGTTGAGCTTATCAGCTAGTTTTAGTTGGGAACCCTAACTTCTTTAAGTAAAAGCTAGGTAATTTTGGGATGTTATTACCAAACATGTAGATGTACAAAAACCTAGCTCAAAAGCTACTTAAAAAGAAATAAGCCTCCCAAACCCCCTCTTAATACCCTTGGTCTAGGATTCACTCATTGGTTTGACTCATACATTTTGAAAGATGCTATGGTAAAACGTTGGGCTGTTGCTTAACAATGTATATAACTAATCCTTAAGATTACCCCTCGTGTTAGTCTTTAAGCTGCATGGAAAAGCCTCTTTGAAATACACTTGGAGAGAGATCAGAATATTAGTTGTAAAATAAAATTTATTTGGCTTAGAATACAATTTATTTGGCTTAGAATGCATGGAAAAGCCTCGTGTCTTCTGAACGTCAACGTGTATAGTTGAAAGCCAACATTTTCTTTTAAAAGTTAATATAGTCAAATAAAATATTAGTTCAAAGTTATTCAATTGAAAGTTTTTATAGTATCAAGATATTTAATAAGAAGCAAAAACAATATAGCTGTAAAACCTCGAAAATCTTGAGCTTATGAATGATTAATTGAATTAGTATGTGATTAATTACAATAAGTGGATATTTATTTTGATAAATATTATTAATTAGTGTATGAGTACACTAATAAGTATTTTGGGTATAAACAAGTAAGTACATGAGAAAGAAATGAGTCGAAACATGCACGATGGCCAAAGTCCTGTACATCTGGGAAATTGTGTGTCGGTCGACCGCCGCACACCCTGCAGTCGACCGCCGATCGGGAAACCAGTTTTTCCCAGTTTGAGTTGGTTTGGGGTATTTGAGGCCCATATTCGTTTTTCCTGTTATATATATCTTTTGTTCACGAGTTTTTTAGTATTTTAAAACCCTAGCAGCCACCAAACTCCCCTATAAACCCTAATTTGATTTTTGAGGAAGATTCAAAGGCTTTGGAGCGGGATTTCGGCTTGTTTTTGGCTTTTGGCTTAG
Organism: Asparagus kiusianus; assembly: GCA_022839385.1. Lineage (NCBI taxonomy): Eukaryota > Viridiplantae > Streptophyta > Magnoliopsida > Asparagales > Asparagaceae > Asparagus > Asparagus kiusianus. Next base: position 7,092 of record BQKN01028797.1, read on the forward strand.
GGATCTACCTTGGCTTTGCATCTTGCATGTTTTTCAATAAGTTTCAGGCGTGTTTTATCTCTGCTAATCCCTCTCCCTGTTTTAAAACATTTTTAAAAGAGTTTTAATAAGTTTTATAGAGCCTAATTGATCAATTTGTGTATAAAAAGCAAATATTGTATATTATGTGTACAAAGACTAGGTCTTTTCATGTTAAAGAGATTAAGAACGAATTTACAGAAGTGTTTTAAGATCTAAAAATGATTAAAAATGTTGTTTATCTGAATTTAGATGATTTGTTCTTTGTTTTGAGGTTCCGTGCATGATTGAGGGTTTAAATATGATTTCTTGTGCAAATAATCATGCTTTATATGTTAAAATTGTTCCCAGAGATGTTAATCTACTGTTTATATGTTTGATGCAAGTTTCATATTGTTTTAAACAAGTTTAAATTACAAAATCACGACAGGAACACAATATGTGCAGAAACCTGCACGTTCTGAACTGATCACGTTCGGTCAACCGCTGCACACCTTGCGTTCGACCGCACGCCAGTCCGAGGCTTGGGAGGCTTCTGGTTGCGGTTCGGTCTACCGCCGCATACTTTACGGTCGACCGCCAGTCTGGTAGCGTCCTGTGCATGTTTTGTGATACACTGTTTTGATTTTCGAGAGAGTTTCTTGATCTTGTATGATTATATTATGATGCTTCAGAGTTGTTTAACACCTGGGATGATGGTGAGCACCAGATATGGATACGCACACCGAGTTATGTGCACGTACACTTAGTTTATGTTGTTTTGACACATGTTGAGTTGATGAAAGTGAATTAATATATGTTTAAGTATTGCTCATCAGTTATGGATGCTCAGTATGGGTGTTTATCTCGTAATAAGATTTCGGTTGTACCACACTATGAGTATTTGGATGTTTTTCCCGTAACGAGGCCTCGGTTGTACCAAATACTCGAAGATGATCGGTGTATGTTTTCCGAATTGGGCTGAGGTGCCTATTCACCGTTGTACGATCATCTGGAAGCATATCCAGAAATAGGGAGATAAAACCTATTACTGCTGGACTAATGAGCATATCCGGAAATAGAGAGATAAAATCTATTTGCCATAAGGACAATTGAGTAAGGAGGTTGTATCCGATATACATATAGTATCGTGTGATCCTTACAAAAGTATCGTTATTTTATGTATCCGGAATTGGGAGATAAAATCTATTGCCGCAGAGCGACTGAGTAAGAACTTTACAATAGTATCGCTATTGTACGCGGAGATGCACACATATGTATATACTTACAGTTATAGTTTTGCTCCCATATTAGATTACCCAAAAGTAGGGTACATCCTTTGATATATGACATACATGATATGGCCCATGGTGATTATGAGTTGGGTGATTCTTCTTTTGTTATTGCGCCGGCTACCCGAGGGTAGTTCAAGATGTGATATTGGTTCTATATAGTTGAGGTTTGGAGTATTTTCTTTGGATTACTGTTTTCATTCATAGAGTTGGAATTGATATTTAGGGATTCACAATTTGAGACATGGTATATACATGATGGTTTCCTTGTTTGGATTATTTCGCTCGACGTACTAATTCTCGTGTTGTGGATTTCTAAATAACAATCTCCAGTTAGAGTTATATGAATGATTTTATACTTATATGCACTAACTCTATTTTCCTATATACTCCTACCTCTTCCCCTTGGGAGCGGTGGAGATGATCTCGCTAGCGCTTTGACGCTCGTTGTTTTCCTCCCTTTCAGGCAGCGAGTCCGGCGCACGAAGAGTCGGAGGTTGATGAGATTGTATCTTAAATTCTTTCTAGATATTATTATATTTGTAGTTATTTCAGAACTCCACATTTAGTTGGTTATTATCGGACTCTATACTTGTATTTTATTCTGTAGAGGATGAGTGCCTTAGTGAGATTTTATTTGACTTATTGTGTTGAGATTTATTTCAGACTCAGAGATATTTTTATTCTATTTTAGTTAGGCTCATTTATTGATTATTCTTATATTTCTTCTATGCATAACTGATCTTGTACTATTCTATTATTTGCCTATTTTGTACCTTCACCTTTTGTTGACTCTACTAGAGAGATAGCAATTGTGATGGTGAAACATGTCGTAGCATGGTGTTGGTGCTTAACAGGTTTGACAATCCAGATTTTATCTTGGACTGCAGCCTTACGTGAACCCTGAGGCGTCACAATAGCTCAGCTAAATAAGTACATTACACAAAACTTCTTACATTCTTACAGCTGATATTGCTTGAATACATAATATGATTAGTCTTACAGCTTCACAGATTATAAGAGTCTTCCACAATATACTATAAAATTCTGGATGACCTATATTTCTCTAATCAAAGTATTGTTGTAAGTAGCAGTTCATCCTAATCACCAATTGGCTCATTGCAAGTTGCTTGATTGTGACCCTCAGCTTTGCATCGAGAACATTTTGCTGAAATCACAAAGCTTACATCACACAAAGCATAGTTTTAAAAATAGTTTATTGATTACTTACATTTTAGTAAGAACTTTCTGATTTTTTTTAGAAGTAGAACCCTCTATACTAATAACAGTTTGCATGTGAATCTTCATACAATCAGTATTTCAATTGTGCTCCAACATGCATTTCAAATCATCTTCATTATCAACTGAAAAACTCAGGTTCAGTTGCCTCTCAGATTTATATATCAATGATAAAGCATCTTGAGGTACTTTCAGTCTACCAGACACATCAAATTTCAATTCTAAAAAGATTATTATAGATTTGAGCATCAAGAATATAACATTATTGCCTAACGACACCATGCAAATCAAGTCCTTCGCGGCCATTGGGGGTTGCTGAAAGTTATGAGAACAGTTACAAGGAGTAATTGAGAGAATTTTTAGGGCATAAGGGGTTGTTGAAAGTTGAAGAATAAAAATTCTAATATCATAAATGAGAGGGTGAGAGATAAAACCATAAAATACATAGCCCATGATGAGTTAGCCTAGTAATGGAGGGAACCCGTGCTTTTTTCCCTCCATTTTTACCGTCGAATTGCGTTAATTGTGATGGAAGCGATCACCGGCCCCATGGGTTAAGGGGAAGGTTTCCTGGATGAGAGATGAGGGCATTTTCGGTAGGCTTTGAAAAATACATAGAGTACATGTATAAAAGTGGGATTTTAGGGCCGCGCCACACTTTTTTGCCCCTTTTGGGGCTAAAGAGTAAGGAAAAAGTTGCTGGGTCTGGACCACATCTGCTTCCTGATTTTGGGGCCTTGACACATTTCTCCCCCCTTTTTTTAAGGTTTAATTTTTTATTTTTTGGCAAGCAAATGATGTCTAAAGGCGGGAGACTCCTACAAAAGTAACATGCTTTGCTTCATCCACTTGACACTATGAAAGAATCTTTTTGTTTCATGTGAAAGCCCTGAAAACTAAATTTTATCTAGACTAAAGATCCGATAAACACTATATAGCTTTCAAAATACCAGAAACACTCCAGTTTAGGGGTTATCAACAAGCCTCCTTAACTTTAAAATTGTATCAGAAAGGCCCCTAAAGTAGTGTTAATCACAATTCTCACGTGGGCGGGAAAAAAAATTCTCAGGGGTATATTTTCACCCATAATGTAAAACCCTGAAAATTTGTCAAATAATTTTAAATGAGCTTTACTGTGATTGGTAATCATTCTGGGATGAATGGATCAATTTGGAATCGATTTGAGATCGATTCGCAATTTCAGCCTCGGTATCGCGAGTTTGCTGAAAACTGTTATTATTTTATTTTTAGTAATTTTTTTGTTGATCAGATGGGCACGATATTTGCTCTATTGATATTAGAATGTCAAGACCGTGTTGTGGTTAAAGTTTCATTGTGTTCTAACGACGAAGACTGAAATACTATTTTGAGACGATATCGCGAGTCTGTTGGCATCTATCGTTTTTGTATTTTTAATAACTTTTTTATTAATCAGATGGATGTGAGATTTGCACCATTGATCTTAGAATTT
>BQKN01028825.1:0-16654 GCA_022839385.1 Asparagus kiusianus
TGTCAGTTTTAGCAGCTTTACAAGGGCAAAAAATGCCAACCAAACAGCCCCTTACTCGTAGAGAATGAAATAATGTAGTTCATTCTCTTACACATCTTTGTGCAACAGAAAGGATTTTCCATTATTGACCGGATTATTGTCCTGACTTTTGTTAAGGAAAATTTAGAATGATGTATCTGCTCTGAATTCTCAATGAAATTTTGGTATTTTCTAAAAAAAAATACAATCTACCAATTAATGATTGCAACCTTATAATATATCATTAACAAAAGTGAAGAAAAGATGTTTCAATTTTCGAACAATTTAAGCATCATTTGAGTAGGCACGTGACCGTATCTTCACATCCATGTGTGCTTAGCATCATGATTCAAAGTAGCTACAGTATTATAAATGGTGGATAGAATGACACATTAATGGAGGGGGGAAAATCAACCCTTTTGAAGAACCCTCTTTCAATCTTCATCACGTGAGGAGGAGGTCAAGGCTGCTATCACTCGTTAAGAAACTCCATAATCATCCAAATTTGATAATGCTTTGTTCTCTGACATAGACTTGTTATAATTCATATTTGAAAAAAAAAAACACTGAGACTTGTAATTGTATAATTATATTTGGATATGTAGAGAGAATCTAGGCACGAGGGAGGGAGGGTGAGGATAGCACATGGGCTTGAGGGAAACAGTGATGAAGGTCATATTTACTCTTAATTACACTTTGTGTTACTGATACCTTCACCCAGTTCTCTAAGACCATTTCCAACTCATTATATCAAAATGATGCAAATTTTGCATCAAAATGGTGCAAAAGTCACATCAAAAAGTAATACATCTCCAACCCATTGCAGCATTTTTTGCACAAAAAAAAGAATATTCTCAGAATATTCTTAGTTTATTTCCTTTTATCTATTTTTATATTAATTAAGAGGTAAAAATAAGTATTTAATTTTAAAAAAAAATGAACAGTAATGAAGCAGATGAACAGTGCAACGCCATATTTGCAGGCCCGGCCCAAGAGGGGGGGTAGGGGGGCGACCGCACAGGGCCCCATTTCAAAGGGGGCCCCAAATTTTAAAAAATGCCCATAGTCATTCAGCGAAAAGGAGTTTTTCAAAATTGAAGCTGATAAAAACATATTTGCGCTCAACATTATTACAAGAAAGATTGAATGACCTTGCAATTCTATGCATCGAGAAGGATATGTTGGAAAAGATAGATATAGATTCTATTATTGATGATTTTGCATCAAAAATGCACGAAAACATCGTTTTTTGTAATTTTTGTATTTTTATGTATTATTTCTTTTGTAAAATAAATATAATTCAATAAATTTATAGTTCAACATTTATATAGAAGAAGGCCTCATTTTATCATTTCGCACAGGGCCTCAAAAAAGCTTGGGCCGGCCCTGCATATTTGGTGCAGCACTGTTCAACTGCACCTAAATGGAGCAAAAAATGGGGCTAGGTTGGAGAATGAACAGTGCAACAAAAATCACTGTTTGCACCATTTTGGTGCTGGGTTGAAGATGCCCTAACACAAGTGTACACATATAACTGCATGATGTCCTAGTAAAAACAAGTCAAAAGAAGAAAGCCGACTATAGATAATATAAAGATTGGTTTTGTTAGCGACATTAAAAAAGAAAAAGGGAGGGGAATTCATATATTGTTAATCATCAGGATTAATTTCGAGTAAGAGAATATAATAATGGTTAGTTGTCACGTAATGTTGAAAGTATTTCTATAATATTTTAACAAGAAAACATCAGATTTTCTTATCAAACTTTTTCCTTTCTTCGAAGTCCAAAATTTTCACTTTACCGTTCAATCTCCAATAGAGCATCAAGTTGTTAAAAAATATTTTAAATTGTGTTCCTACTACGATTAAGAGTCAAAATATTAAAAGGAACTTGTAGTAAATATCTCATGTCAAACTATTTTATTAGTGCATTTCGTAGCGTTATCATATTTTACTTGTAGTACATTACATGTAAGCATATGTCATGACCTAACAATACCTAAACTTGTTATGAAACAATGTTATCATAATATAAAGTAAATACCTCTTTCTAATGGTAATGTGAATTTATGTAGATTGCAGATAATGGAGACATGAAAATCTATGATGAATGTATTTATATCAAATAACAAAGAAAGTGGGCAAAACCAGGAGTGCGCTTATCAAATAAGAATTAATTATTATGATTATATTCTAGGTTCATAAGAAAACTTTTCGAAGTGGGCCAAAGCCAACCAAACAGAACGACACTGAAAACCTCTGTCGATGACCACCAAACAGGACCCCCACATCAAAAGCCGCGCGCACACACCCAACTTAACTCGTGGGCCCACCATTGCCACATGCAAGTTCTACTTGCTTGGGCCCACAAATTCTTCATAAGATCTAAGCCCATATCAAATTTGTTTGCAAAATAGTGGGCATGAGATTAATTAAATTTGGATGGGTTAGTTTACAAATAATTTAGGATAATTAAATTAATTAAATTCTGAGGCTTCGGCAGATATGGTCGGATCTTAGATCTGAGAGTTAATGCTTGGGGATCGAAGAGTACTATCCTTGATTTTAGTATTGAAAGAGTAGTTAGTAATACCACTGGTGTTTTAGAACAAATATTTAATAGTTATATATGTTAGCATAAAGTAACTTTCTTGATTAAAATCAATCCCGAAATTAAGAAATTTTGGAAATATGTGCAGAAAGTTAAATTTATCTTGATCTGTGAACCAATGAACAGAAAATTTAAGGAAGAAATTATATTGTTTTGAAATTTGAAGTAAACATAGCGATATTATGTTGTCCTCTCTAGTTAACCAAGTTTCGTATGCTTATGAAATCTTTTTTTTATTAAGTATAAGCACTACTATATAATAGTTAGGACGTTAATATATTCTCACATTACGAAGTTGATTTTGGAGAAGTAATTGGAATTAGTATTTCAAAGTTATAGGAGCCAAGAGAAATGCAAATATTCAAAAAAAAAAGGAGCCTATGTGCGATCCGAAAAAGATATAACCAACTATATAGATAGGGGTTGTTGTGCGCGGCGGCCAAACCGATAAGGTGTCGAGAACAAATACCAATGCCGAGAGAGAAAGCAAAACAATCCAAAATAACGACACAAACACAAACAAACGAATTTTACGTGGTTCGGCAAGTTGCCTACGTCAACGGGGCAAGAAGGGGATGAGTTTTCACATATAGAGAAGAAGAGTACAAATAGAGATTACAAATCCATAAACTAATCTCTCACACAAAACTCTTAATCTTTCAAACAAAAACCTAACCAATAGCTCCAGAAAAGACTCTTTTCTATGCTCCAAATATCCTCAATATTGCTCTCCCAAGAAACCCTAAAACGTGTTTAGGATTATATATCAACACAAAATAAAACAGGTCAGAAAACAAAACTCAGCTCAGACCCGATTGGCGGTCGACCGCCCAAAGCTCGCGGTCGACCGCAACTAACGACAGAACCCAGAAAATAATTACAGGGTTTGGCAGTCAACCACACCAATTCCAGATTCATATCCCTTATTTGTGCGCGTATTCGGTCGACCGGCCTAGCCTCACGATCGACCGAACATCACCAAAAATGTTTCCCTGCTTCCAAAACCTGTTCTTCTCCAATTTCTTCACCAATTCTACAATTCTTCACCTCCCCGAAGTTTTCTCAAAACCGAGCCGACACCAATAACAACCAAACATCCTACTTATTACGTCCAGTACGAAGTGGAACAAAACTACTACAACAGACTCAATCCACAACAAGCCGGGAACTCAAATGAGAATGCGAATAATCTCCAAATGACGGTATCAACTCATCAAACCACCTGCATCAAAAATGACTGTCTACATATCCTCTTGCCCAAGGAATCAAGTCTCACGTAGTTCACCAAATGGCCTTCAAAGGCCTTTAATCAACTAGAAGGACCTTCAATCATTCACGATCATCACCAACAAATCTGCAGCTGATAATTATCCCACTGGCCTCAAAGTGAAACGAAACAAACACCTCCACATGAGGTGAACCAACGACCATAGCCAAATCTAAAGAGTGTCCATCAGTTGGACTCAAACCAACAAACTCATCATCTGTATCCACATCAACATGATCTCCAATCTGTGTCACCTCAGCTAGAATCCCAAACGATACAAAATGATCTGGAGAACGTGAAGTAATCTCCACCTAACATGCAGTAGCATCACTCTCCACCCGCTGTGATATCCTAATAATCTGATTAACACTCTCCACCTGCCGAGAGTCAAATGTGACATACCTGCTCAGAACAAAATCAGAGTCCAACAGCTGATAACCAAACAAGCCTCTGAATCCCAAATGTGCACTCCGATCAAATCTCACATCCTCGATGTGACCATATGCTAAGCAACCAAATATCCGAAGCAACCCAAATTCTGAAGCATCTCCACCAGATCCAAATACTCCAAACATAGCAGTCAACAACTTATGAATAAAATGGCTCCAATATGTAGAAGCCTCAACATCAGAACTCCTCTACAAACCAATGCTCGACATCAAACATTGATCTTCCTTCAGTAAGGAATGGCTCATCAAATCTGCCACATCATCTCGTCGTCCTAATGTTTCCTCTCTAATGAAGTGTCTCAAACTACCATGAGCTTGGCACAAATGCAGAAAGAACGTCTGCCAAAATCAAAACAACACATTACCTTTCTGTCAATACACTTCTTTCACATGTTGTTGACTACTAGAACTTCATACCAACGGGACTTGATTGCAACCCACAAATGTCTAGAACAGTTACTAACACAGAAAACCAAATACATATTACCTTCTAATGATGCCTCCTTGGAAGGCTCTCAAATGCTTGAATGAACACCACATAAAAGATCCTTCACTTGGTGAATAGAAGTGCCAAACTCCATCTTGGTATTCTTTCTCATACCAATGTGCTCACAGGACTTCAATCTGCAGGTCAAAACACTCCTCAATAATCCATGCATGGCATCAATAATCAAATATCCCAGCATCAACAAACGCCACAGTCTAGCCAAATTCAAAGAAGTCGTCAGCTCTCCACCAATCACCGTGTTCCCAATCAAATAGTACAAATTCTTCTTTCTGACGTCCTTCATCACAATCATGGACCAAAATATGACCTTCAAAGATGCATCCTCTAAGGCCACTCGATAGCTTGTTGCCTCCAAAACTCCAAGTAAAATGATGTTCTTCTTCAACTGCGGAATGAACCTTACTTCATCCAACTCCTGAATCATCCCGTCACACATTCTAATATGAACGGTACCGATACCACCAATAGGACATTCATGATCATTACCTATGAACACGACATCCCTTCTTTCCAACTCCTCAAAGATAGAGAACCAAACCCTCCTAGGATAAATATGGCAAGAAGTACCCAAATCTAATATCCACTCTGTAGAGTCAGCAACACAAACTGACGGTAGTGCAGGGCATGAATAGCCTGAAGAATCTGAATCTGAATTGCAGCCACTAACCTTAGTAACATTCGCCTCTGAAGCTTGAATAACTTTCCTCTTATTCTTCCCAGCTTGATCTATCAACTTTGGGCATTCGGCTTTCCAATGTCCATCTTCTTTACAAAAAACACACTGATCCCTACTAACTGCAGGATGTGCTCCTCTAGACTGTGATCTCCTACTTTGGTTTGGACTCTTTCCTCTTGCGACCAATGCCCCCGCTACTACATCAATCGAAGTCTCCTTATCCTTCTTTCGAAGCTGATAACTCATAAGTGCAGCGGTGACCTCACTATACGAATTGAGATGTCTTCCCATTAATAAGAGCAAGAAAGAAGGTCTCATATTCCTCGTTGGGTAAGGAACTCAATAATAACAATGTCTTGTCCTCATCTTCAATCATAACATCTACATTCGTTAAATCCGCAAGAAACTTCGTGTAGTTGTTCATGTGATCACCAATGGAGGTTCTCTTCTTTAATTAGAAGCGATAAAGCCTCATCTTCAAATGCAAACGGTTTTTCACACTCTTTTTCAAATACTTACCCTCTAGAATCTCCTAAAACTTCTTTGCCGAAGTCTCATTGATCACATCATATTTCAAATCTTGTGTTAAACAAAACCTAATCATACCACACGTTGTTCGATTCATCTTCTTCCAAACTTCTCCTCAATGTCGTTCGGTTTCCCGTCCAACTCCAAAGTATCCTCTAAATTTTACGCGTTGACCGCATCCAAGACTTCACATCTCCAAAGACCAAAATTATTAGTGCCTTTAAATTTCTCCACGTCTATCTTCATAGAGTGAATATTCAAACTTTGGACGGTCTTCACATCAGAAGTACCCTCCACAACTCCTTATTTCTCGGTCATTTTCCTCAAAGCACCACCAAACCAATGCGGAACAAATGAAGAATAGATTCAAACTAAAAAAGAGAGGTTTTATACCTCCAAGTGAAACCCTAATAAGAGCCTCCGAAAGATCTCAACCCCACACGACAAAAACGAGATCCACAATAATAAAAATCTCATCTTTATCACCAACTGACGCCCTAGATGAGCTTCCAAAGCGATCTACTCCTCCATCTAGCTCAAGCGTAGCCAAAGCTCTGATACCACTTATTGTGTGCGGCGGCCAAGCTGATAGGGTGCCGAGAACAAATACCAATGCCGAGAGAGAAAACAAAACAATCCAAAATAACGACATAAACATAAACAAACGAATTTATGTGGTTCGGTAAGTTGCCTACGTCCATGAGGCAAGAAGAGAATATTTTTTCACTAATAGAGAAGAAGAGTACAAATAGAGATTACAAATCCACAAATTAATCTCTCACACAAAGCTCTCAATCTCTTCAAGACTCTTTTCTGTGCTCCAAATATCCCCAATACTGTTCTCCCAAGAAACCCTAAAACGTGTTTAGGATTATATATCAACACAAAACAAAACGGGTCAGAAAACAAAACTCAGGCTCAGACCCGACTGGCGGTCGACCGCACAAAGCTCGCGGTCGACCGCGACTAACGACATAACCCAGAAAACAATTACAGGGTTTTACTGCACCAAGTCTAGATTCATATCCCTTGTCAGTGCATGTATTCGGTCGACCGGCCTAACCTCACAGTCGACCGAACATCACCAAAAATGTTTCCCTGCTTCTAAAACCTGCTCTTCTCCAATTTCTTCGCCAATTCCACATGGGTCTCAAGTCAAATACTAAAAATCATTAAGTAGGCTCAGAAAACAATCAAATTACAACCAAAAAAGGATTTTATCATCAACTGCCTCTCATCTCAGTTAAAAATGCAGAGGCTTCTCCTTCATCATGAAGCCAACCAAGCTGAAGAATCCCCATGACTATAAAATATTATTCAATAAATAACTTGATTAAATTTTTGTTGATTCGTGCGGGTTGCATTCTATTATAAAGTCGAACATCCAATAATGAATTAAACTCGCTTCAATTGCATTTGAAGCTTATGTTCTAAATTTTAAATGGAATGCATTGTTGTTGTTGTTGTTGTTTTAAATAAATGATAGTTTCTAAAGGTCGGTTTTTTTAATACTTTTTTTATTTCATTATTATTTGCCATCCTAGGCTACGTTATGTTCAATGCTGCATAACTCATCAGGGAGCTATCTGAGATAATTAATCAGCTTCCAAATAAAAATTCAAACGATAGAAAAAATACCACGGCCAAATAAAAATAGTTTTTGTTGAAATCTAGAAGATAAGATGAATGTGGACATTACTTGAATATGGAAAATTAATTAGGTGACTCTTCATTAGCACATGTTCTTTAGTTTTCTTATTATCCATCTATATAGTGTATGTCATGGACTACAAAGTGTATGGAGAAATAAAGATGAATAAAATGAGATGATTACTTTCTCCCTATCTCTTCTCTTGTCTATTTACATTTACATTTCATGTTTGATTCTTACTTTTGATATATATGATGTATGTAGATATAACAACAAGATTACAACACGTTATCAGCATGAAAGCTCTAGCTAGCTGGTTCATAATCGTCCATTGGTGGTAAGAGATATTTCGGTGTACACCTCTTATGAGGTAATAATTTCCACATGATACTTTCTTATTTTGCTTTTATTCTGATCAGAATGATTACCTTAGTATTCCTTTTAAAAAAATGAAACAATTTTTTTTATATCCAAAATGTATAGAGATATTCGGTCCACAAGTGGGCTTGGTCTTCTGCAAGTAAGAATGATATTCGGTAATCGTCTGTAATCGTCTGTTTTTTTATATATGGTTCATAAGCTTAAGGTAAGAGGTAACCATACGTGTTGACCATGTTTTTGATTAGACATATGAAGACAAAACTTAAATGAAAAAGTACAAATATCAAGGAAAAGAATTTTTTAATATAGTTTGATGCATATTTTGACCTTCAAAAGTGGCTAAACTCATTTCTGTAGTTTTCAAAAGTTGCTGATAGGCTTGGGCATATATCCTTCTTGTATTCCATAGGCTCGTCATGGTTTTGCACATCCGGATTATAATTTGTACTCATAAGATATTTGCTTTAGCCTGGAACGTAACTTCTATCATCCTGTTAGTGTAGGTGGTAGGGTATGATTCCTGTCACATGTATTCAGTAGAACATTGCATCACGATATTTTTCTATGTATGTTTCTGCCTATTTAGTTCGTTAGAAGGATATTCCGTATGATTATATGCAATTGCTTTTGCATGTAATTTTTGTATGTTTTACTATGAGACCTTTAGTCTTCATATATAGATTATCCTACAAGGTTAGGGGATCAGTTTTCCAATCAACATATTTTGTCTATCAATTGTTATCACATTACAATCTGCCGAAATGCCTTGTCTACTTGTAAAATGAGTAAAAAATATATAGAAAATTAAACATACCAGCTATCTAGTTTAGAGTATGAATAGACAGAGCATCAATCATGAAAAATTATCATAATATATCAATTTGATGCTTTTGCTTTAAATATTCTATTTGCTTGCTTGAAGTAAAATCTAAGCCTCATGAAAACTTGAAATTAAATTGTGGGTTTTTAAGCTCATGTTGGCATCTATATAGTGGTCCATTTTTTTATTGCTAATTGCACTGATTTTCCTTCTTCACTGAAGTTATGCAATATTAGTTTCTATCCAAACTTGCCTTGGTAATATTTTGAATCTGGCAACCTTGAGTTTAGAAGAAAGGATAGCACAAACTGGTTATGCTTTTGTTTAATTTATACTTGCTTAAGTTTGTAATTGTCATTTTAACATCAGACTAGTTTTCCAGAAGCAAACATTTGAAAGAATAACCTTTATTAAGATCTTTAGAAAAAGGAGCTTGACGATTTTGGTGATTATGTGTGATCTTATTAAAATGTGAATATTTCTAATTTCCCATTCACTAATCTTTCGTCCCCATGATTAGTGCACTGTGATATATGATAGTAATTATTACTTGTCTTTGACCTTGAACATTCATTTTTACTGGACACCCTTGTGATTTTTGTATGATTATATCTCTTGATTCTTTAAGTATCTTTGCTCAGAAGGCAAACACTTTAAATTTTCTCTCTATTAATTAAGACGTGAAAAATTAATGACTCACTGAAAAAGTATTCACTTTTCTGGGTAATTCCTGAAGGATCACTTTGATCTATGAAAGCTAATAATCTTCCCTCAAATGCAACTGGCAGACTGAATCAGAACTATTTTTATTTCAATTATATGACTAAATATGATTCAACCATATGCCATATTATCTAGCGGGTGAAGCTCGCAGAATTAATCGAAAAGATTTTTTTCCCATTCCATGCAAGTAGTATTGTACTCCAGTAGCAGTACATGGTCAAAAATTATGCTAAGCATTTTGCTTTGATATCTACATTTAGAGTTGTAGAGAATCACAACAAATTGTTGATGAGAAATCATAATGTTAGAGTAGTTGGCTTACAAGTTGTGTTTGGAGCACATGCTACAATTCAGAAAATTACTTATACGCGTGGACAAGGGGGAGGCTATGAACACAGTAGGAGATATTACCCTATAGTCATTTTTTGATTTTAAACCCTCGACTGAATACAATTCAACAAGTAACCCTGTACTCTTACAATAGTACAAATAAAAATTATATTAAGCATTATGAACTAATCCTTGCATTAGTAGTTATTAAAAACACAACCAGCTATTATGAGAAACCATAATGCAAGTTTAATTGGTTCAGTCGTAGTGCCTGAAGCACATGTCATAATTCAAACTAATATTCATAAGCTTGGACGAGGGGGAGGTAGTGGATCTTATCGAGGTGGTCAAGGTAAACTATTTGGTTTTTCTATATTTGGATTATATGCATTTGTCAGACAATTTTAATTTATCTTGAGTTTTATTTAAACTCTTGTGAACCTATGTGTTTTTTTATTCATATGTGTATACTTTAGAATTTGTCTGACCTAATATACACTATGTTGCGATGGTTTTTAAGATGTAGAGACCTAAATTCTTTTAAATTCTGGCATGAGCTATTAGGTCATCTTGGGCAAAATATGATTTGTCGGATTTCCTTAAATTAAATGGGGCATTCAAACCAAATCCGACTAACTGCATATCACAATTTCCCCCCTTTATCTAATACGTGGTGAAGAAGCGAAACATTTCTTATCTGTGTATTCTTTATTTGCAGTCCATGTTTCTATATCACCACCATAGCGTACCTCTATGGGACATCGGTGAAGGTACATACATTATTTATGAAACTTCGTCAATAATTTAGTACCTATGGCCCATGTTAGGTGATCAATTTACATTTTGGTACGCTGACTGCATTTTTATTGAAGATCAGTTCTCGACATTAGGGGGAGATTAATGCCCAAAATACAAAATAATGTTAAGAAATTCCATTAATGAAAAAGATCTTTAATATTTATATACACGTACTAGTCAAACTGAACCAGAAGTTCACATGATAATCTGCTAAGAAAAGAGTGACTAAACCCCATATTCATGTTGAGTATATCATTGATGATTTTTTACTCCAGAAGCGTACTGCACCAGAAGCATAGGAAACTTGTTAGTGAAAAAGATAAAAGTCCTCGGCACACCAAATCTAATATAGAAAGACAGTCATTCCCATAACCTCCGGAAGAGGCTTGTCCTGAAGACGAAATCTCTAGTAAATTACATGTGCACTTGATAATCATAATATTGGAGATGCGGAACGGCCAAATCCAATTGTTAAGGGAAATGACGAGGATTTGGTTGACATAAAGTAAGAATTAAAGTGGCCAAAAATTTATGGAAAATGAGAAATATATAATAGAAATATAAAAGTTGTCGATAACATAGTTGCTTCTACAATTACTCTTACTATCTCTGAAAATAATATGGATCCAGAACCTATGTCGGTAGCAGAGTGCTTGAAGCACTGGGACTAGGTGAGATGGAAAGCAGCAATTGAGGCTGAGCTAAATTCGCTAAAGTATTTTAAACCTGTAGTCCATATATCCCTGCAAGATATAAATGGGTCTTCGTAAGAAAAATAAATGAGAATTGTAAGGTGGTGAGATATAAAACGAGATTCATAGATCAATGGGTTCATGCAGAGACCCGACATCAATTTAGATATAAAATATTCTCCTATTAGTGATTGTATTACGTTCCACAAGTTAATACCTATAGCAGAAACTATGAATTTATATATGCACGTCATGACCACATTTTTATATGTGTTATTATTAGACACTAATATTTTTATATGAAAGTCCCCGATGGACTTAAAATTCCTGAATTGAGAGAAAACGAGAATCGCAAAATGTATAGCATTAAATTACAAAGGTCGTTATACGACTTGAAATAGTCAAGTAGAATGTGGTATAACTGACTGGGTGAGTTCCTCCTTAAGAGGAGATATGCAAACAATGATGTCTGCCCTTGTGTGTTTATAAAGAAATTCGAAAATGACTTCTGTATTATCTCAGTCTATATTGATGATATAAATATTATTGGAACGCACAAGGAGCTTACAGAAGCTAGCTCATGCCTAAAGACGGAGTTTGAAATGAAAAAACTTGGGAAAAACCAAGTATTGTCTCGACCTGCAGATCGAGCATGTTCCTAAAGAAATATTGGTATACCAGTCAACCTACCCGAAGAAGGTCATGGAGAGATTTTAGATGAATAAATCTCATGAACTTAGCACACCAATGGTTGTTAAATCCCTTGAAGTTGATAAAGACCCATACAAACCTAAAGAAGATAACGAGGATATTTTAGGACTCGAAGTTCCGTATTTGAGCGCGCAATTGAAGCACTTATTTGTCTTACAAATTGCACCATGTCTGATATTGCATTTGTGTTACACATGCTAGCAAGAATTAGTGCATTTCCTGAAAGAAGATATTGAAATAATGTTAAATATATCCTCTAGTATCTTCAAGAGATCTTTGTTTATTCTATAAAAAAAATCAAAATATGATATTAGTGGGCTATTCTGATGTTGGTTATATGACTGATCTCCATATTGCCAAATCTCTGACTGGTTATGTTTTTTTTGCAGTGGTACTGTTATTTCTTGGAGATCTATTAAGCAGGCAATGTTTACTAGTTGAAACCACTCAGAGATTGTTCCTCTATATGTGCCCCATGCAAACGTGTAAGGTTCAAATCGCTGATAAAACACATTCGATGATCGTGTGGCATATTAAACGAGGATATTATCCCCGCTGTCTTTTCTAAGGACAATGTAACTTGTGTTGCATAAATGAGACGTTGAAAATTTTTATCCACTTGCGCTCGAAAATAACAATGAAATTAACATAGATAAGTTCGCTTTTAAGTAGTGACAATCTAGACTATTTGATCACAAAATCCCTTAATACATCAACTTTTAATTTTATAGTATCGTGCTTGGCCACCACAGTATGCATAGATTTGAATATTTGTTGTCTTGAGGGGGAGCGAATTATTTTTCAGAATAATCCTAAAGATCAAACCCCGAAAGTGGTGGTTGTACTCTTTTTTCCTTAGCTAAGTTTTTGTCCCACTGGGTTTTCTTAGCTAAAGGTTTTTAACGAGGCAGCTAATGCAACACAAGTTTGGATTCAGAAGATCTATAGTTGTACTCTTTTTTTCTTTGCTAAGTTTTTTTTCTACATTGTTTTTCTTAGCGAAAGGTTTTTAACGAGACAACTGATGTAACAGAAATAATGTATGTATGTCATGTACTATTTTCCTTGACTAGTTTTTCCCACTGGGTTTTTTTTCTAGCGAGGTTTTTAACGAGGCATTAACATCACGAAGTAATGTCCAAGGGGGAGTGTTGAAATCTAGAAGATCAATAAGATGAATGTGGACATTACTTGAATATGGATAATTAATTAGTGACTCTTCATTAGCCCATGTCCTTTAGTCTTCTTATTATCCATCTATATAATGTATATCATGAACTACAAAATGTATGGATAAATGAAGATGAATAAAATGAGATGATCACTTTCTCCCTATCTCTTCTCTCGTCTATTTACATTTACATTTCATGTTTGATTCTTACTTTTGATATATATGATGTATGTAGATATAACAACAAGATTACAACAGTTTTAACGTCTTATGACAACCTTTTGAATTTTGTTCATTTTTTATATTAGACGTATCAGCGCCCGACAACAGAATTAATCAATTCTTTCATGGTCACTAACCTCTGAAAAAATTCCTGTGTTGATTAGGATCATTAATTAAACACTAATTAACACTTTAGGAAAGGAGTTTCATCTCCATTGACTAAAAATCTAGGAAAGTAGATTCCTCACTATTATGCCATATTTTCGGGTTTCTATCTGCAATTAAACCTTTTTAATATTAACTTTGGGAAATACATTTTGTTTAAAGTAGAATATTTTTGAAGTCTTGCTAGCATATAATAAATGCATGCATATATTAGTTAAGATTTGAATATACATATGGTCGTCATCATTTCTTTGATGATAGATTAAGAATGCATCTGCTTTCTGTCGATATCTCTTTATGTTGGTGGTGAACAAGTACATAATCAAGCAAGTGCTAGAATCTTTGAATTTTGCTTTACATACTTAATCTCTAAGTTTTTGAGATAAACATACTTAATTAATAACTAAATTGACCCACTAAACTTTCTATGGTTTTTTGGTACACAATCACATAAGCTAAAATGAGACACTGATGAGACAGTGTCCCCATCAATCAACATTATAATGCTCATTAAGAGTAAAAGCAAGGAGTGATCAGCGACTTTTTAATTATAGATGTTACATCCTTGTTAATTTCAAAGGTTCCTCAAGGCAATTAATTAAATTGAAAAACCATCTTAATGGAGGACCCCCTCTCTCAAGTGAAGGTCCTGATTTTATGGCATAGTGGATTAAACCCTTTGTTTTACTTTCGGCGCTAAAAGCGTGTATTAACCAAAAAACATTTTTTTTTTATCATCTCCCTCTTATCCCTTTTTCCCCTAAATTAATTGACTCAATTTTGTCTCCATTCTTGGCTCCATTTTTCTCTCGACTGTATTATAGTGTTATCTGTGCCTAACTTTGCATCATTGAAGACAAGAATAAGATGTTTGTTTGATCCTGTCCTTCTATGTGCACGTAGACAACATGGTCATCCCTCGAATCCCTGAGGCAAAATATAAAAGCGGATGCTTTTATATATGTCCTTTACCATCTTGCAATATTAGTTTTATGTTGTACTCATTGGACTTGTGCTTATCTCACTCTCTCCTACATATATATACTAGATTTTATGGATGTGCAATGCACGTGGTTAAATACTATTATTAAACATTTTTAGTTCATTTTCTTATCAAAATTTATTCATTGGTTACACTTTGATAATTTTTGCTCACTTTAATTTAAGTATTTTTGGTTTATTTTCTTACTAAAACTTATTCCTCAATTACACTTTGATTATTTATTTATTTGATGCTTGTTTGAATAGGCTGCACACAGTTTAAATTTTTATGTTGATAGTTGAATTATCAGGAGATAAATATAATCTAAATCCAATTTAAATTTTTATTTCGTTTGGATCGGCATGAAATGGAGCTTGACCTGAGGAAGTATAGTGTTATGAAAGTGAAAACACTTGAAAAAATAACATTATAAAAGGAAGATGAATAAGAAAGTCAACAAGCCAAGATGATTGATTTAAAGTGGGCTAAAATGACGAAAATAGTTAATAAAAAAATTATAAACTAATAATTAATGCTAACTCTAGTACACTTTTATATGATAAAAGCATCCACATATGTATATGAAAGCACTAAAAATAGTTTATGAAAATCCCTTCTAAAGATTCCTAATTTTACTAAAAAAATTAAACTATTCTATAACAATTCACAAAACATTATCTTTTGTTGCTTCTATTTAATTTTTTATTGAGTCAAGATCAATCATTCTTCATCTTTATCTTTTTCATGAGCAATTCAAGAGTAGTGTCTTCATTGTTTACATCGACTGTGATATGAGGCTGGAGCATGGTATCTTTCCTTGGGACCATTCATCTTTTGTCTTCTCGTCTAAATTTACAAAAATGTTGAATATATTTCTTATGTTCAACACAAAATTCTGACAATACGGACATTGATTTTTTCCTATTTCAATAAGAATAAATGTTAATTTCATATATATAAAATTTTTTGCACTTTTAATTTATTACTTAAATAAAGTTAGGAGCTACCTCTTTTTTCTCTACAATGAATTCTTCTGTTGTGCATCCAATAAGAATTTCTGTTGTGTTATAATATTATATTTGTTCTGTTTGTATCATTTTCTATGAGGATCTGAACTAAATATATTATATTTTTTATTGTTAAATTACTTTAGATTATAATATTTAATTTTGACATATTTATTTCATAAAGAAGGGATATCATTTAACTACATTATCGACGATTCTATAATATTTATCATTTGGACACTTATTATTAATATCTCTACCCACTTTCTTGTTACAGCCTTTGTAAGTATAGAACCACTGCTCAACTCTATTATAAATGGTAGTTATCGTTGTCTTAAAGGTGCGCTACTATGTCTTTATATTGGTAAATTATTCTTAGGTTTAATTGTATGAATTTTAGAGTAGGTTTTTTAAGATCATACCTTTTTTGAATGTTATAATGGTTGTATATATTAGTAATTTAAAATTCTGTTAGATTTACAAAGAGCCTTAATGGAGATGCTTTTGTCTTGGCAGCTTACTTTGAAAGATTGCTGCATATTAACTTTAAAATATAATATTTTTTACGGTGTTATATGGATGTTTTCTTGGCTTACTTACTATTCTCTTGTTTATTCAGTAAGTTATATCTTTAGGTTGATATATATTATTGATGCAATTTACAATGCCATGCATATCTCCTCTATAAATTTGAGATAGATATAAGATGAATTTTATATTTAGTAGCCTTTAATAAGAATTTTAGTAATGATATATAATACCTCCATATTTAGAGATCTTGAAATCTAATAGTGTTATTACATCATTATCTTTGAACATATCTTTAAGAATTGATCCTTCATTAGTAGTCATACCCCTAAATAAAGTCACACGCAGGATTGTGATACTATATAAGAATAAGAAAAAGGGCGATTTTATATTTTTGCTTACGTAGTCATGACATAG